>JADBJO010010662.1:15000-17500 GCA_016801955.1 Conus betulinus | reverse complement strand
AATTTCAAGCTGCCAAACTGCTGTCAGTATCTTCTGTACGCTGCACATGCCAGGTAGTATGTGTGTTTTCATTTTTTCAGTGAGTTGGACACCCGTCAGGAAGATTTTTTAAGGAATTAGGGATAAGTAGATATGGAGTTTTGATACATGTTGAAATAATTGCATTACAACATAAACATAGCAGTTTGAATAGTGAGAGAAATTGAAGTGCGTACACTGATACATCTCGGAATCAGTTCGTATGTAGTTCTCAAACAACACACACACACACACACACACACACACACACACACACACACACACACACACACACACACACACACACACACACACGCATACACACACACCGCGCGCGCACGCACGCATGCACACACACACACACACAACACACACACACACACACACACACACACACACACACACACACACACACACACACACACACACGCACGCACGCACGCACGCACGCACGCACGCACACGCACGCGCGTGCACACGCACGCACGCACACACACACACACACACACACACACACACACACACACACACACACACACACACATCAAAATCAGTGTTGAAGAAGGTGTGCAGTGAACGGCTGAAAGAGTGGCACAGTTCTGTTAAGGCTGTACTGTCAGCCTGCCTACTGGCTTCACAGCAGTCCGTTGGGTTTTTTCCCTTTGAGCTTCTCTGTAGGGCGGAACCGTGAGAAGACCCACGCAACTTTGGTCCAAAGACATACATCAGCCAGACGGGATGAACAGCTATAAGTACGTGCGTCTTTGAGTTACGAGAGAGAGAGGCGCTTCAACTTGCCAGCAATGAACGTCAAAAGGCCTAGCAGCGTGGTGAACATCACTATGGCTGCAAGAAGAAAGCACGGAAGTTCTAGAAGGGAGACAAGTGCCCAGTACTGCTACCAACGGACAACTACGAGCTAGTGTTGCAGTGGAAAGAATCTTTCGCTAAGGAAGGCATTGCAAGACTCAATGGCTACAGAATGAAGGGGAACCTGAAGGTATGCCACACACATCTGCTAAAGAAATACATTAAAAGGGAGGACGATGAAAACTCCGCTGAGCCAAATATAGTTACTTCAGCAGAAACCTGTTGTAAGAGAGGCTTATCGCTAGAAAAAAAAAGAGCCTTACAAGACTTAAGGAGAGTGTCAACGATGATGAACTTCCATATTTAGGCGAAATCCTTTCAGACAAGACCATGGAAAACGTCAAGATGGGAGAAAGACTTTCTGATTAACAAAGCCTGGGGTGTTATAAACGAATTCCCGGACTCACATGAAACTCACCTCCTCTGTTTCAGCCAAGTGGAATCCTAGTCAAATTATGCAGACATCGAAGGACGACATCGACAATATGTTGAAGATGGATGTGATTCAGGAGTCAAACAAATCCCCTCACACTTACCTTGTTGTGCTAGAGAAGAAGAGAGATAAAACAAATCGCTCACATATGGACTAATGGAAGGTAAAGAAGCTGACAATCTTCAGAGCCATGCCTGCAACTAATGAACTGTTCCAACATTTGAGGAGAGACACGTCTTTCCCCAAGTTGTCCTCCGCAAAGGGTCTTGCTTATTTGCATATCCCCAAAGAAGATAATTCTAAACACAGCTTTCATTACTCCAGATGGAATCAGTGAATTTCTGGACGATGCTGTTAGGGATGTGAACTTTGCAGTTACACTGGAGCGTGGGGTGAAATGGATGGCAAAGGACATGAAGAACGTGGTGTCCGACTGAGACAATCTTCGGATATATAGTACAGGCTTCTGGAAAAGAATATGGTAAAGCCCTGCGTGAGTTACTTTGGCGTTTGACTAGAGCCAAGTTGGCAGTGAGACCAAGCAGCTGTTTTCTGGTACAGACAGTGAAGGATTGTCAGCCACAAACTCCCGGATTAGTAAAAAAAAAAAAAAGCTTCACGAAGACATAACGAGGAAAGTGAAGCGGCACGTCTGGTTACCAAGAAGCAAACCCAGCATTTCACAGGCTTAGCAGGATAGCAACAGATAGTTCATTCCTAACGTTTCAGCGAAAGCTTCACCTCCCACGGATCTCCTGAAGAAAGGAAGACCTACTAAAAATGGAGTGGGGCAAAGCATACGAAGAGGCTACCAGACCATTACGGGTATCCTAACCAGCTACCCATACCTACAGCTTCTGACGCTTCCAAGATTTAGTCCTGAAGACCGACGTGTCTTACGGCAGCATTGTAACAGTCTTGATGCAAGAGCACAGTGTGAAAGGTGCTCCCATCAGCTACGCCAATACGGTACTGTGCGGCAGAGGAGAATCATTCTACAGTCGAAAAGGAGTGCCTTGCCTTTGTGTGGAGTCTGACAAAATTCATCCTCTGCCTTCAAGGTGTGAAATTTGCGTTGCAGCCAGACGATTGCCCGATGGCTTATTTGAAGGGAGTGAGGTTTATCAGTGAGAAAGTGAACCAATGGGTAATACATTTGCTGAATTGTGTGACATGACG
>JADBJO010010662.1:5000-10000 GCA_016801955.1 Conus betulinus | reverse complement strand
CCACGGCCGTTGTTATTTTAAAAGGCTCAGTGACCCCGCACGCCACCGCCACTTTGTTCTTGGCTAATTCGCGTCCATTTGCCACCTCAAGCGTTATCGCTTCTGTGACCAGAGTCTGCAGAACCGAACGGGGGTGAGGGAGGTGTGAGATGAAAGCAGTAACGGACGGATGGGGATGAACGAGGACGGAGGTCGGGGGGGGGGGGGGGGGGGGGGTTAAGCGAACAATACGGCAGCATGGTGAAATGAGATGAAAGTGAAAGGAAAGGAAGATGAATGAAATAAAAAAAGTGTCAAACTCGTTCTCAAATTTGCGCTGGTGAGCACGTAATCGTTTGGAAAACAAACAAACAAACAAACAAATAAAAAACATGCACATTCTTTCCCAGCACAGCTCTGACTCTCGCTGTCTCCATTTCTGTCTGTCTATCTATCTGTCTGTTTGTCTGTCTTCCTCTGTGTGTGTGAGTGTGTGTGTGTGTGTGTGTGTGTGTGTGTGTGTGTGTGTGTGTGTGTGTGTCTGCCTGATGTCTGTCTGTCTGGCTGTCTGTTTGTCTGTCTGTCTGTCTCTCTGTCTGTCTGTCTCTCTCTCTCTCTCTCTCTCTCTCTCTCTCTCTCTCTCTCTCTCTCTCTCTCTCTCTCAGTGAATAAAATCACTCGCAAACGAGGCTTAGTCGTTGCGATTATGCACTGGTCACCTTTCAATGAAACGACGACCTCAGATTAGAAGAAAGAGCCATCATGGAAGCTAAATGATCACCATCATTTTGCTTACTCAGTTGGACTGCGATGAGACTTATCGGAGAGCCTTGCCCGCAGTCTGATTTTGACTGGAGTGTAGTTAGAGCTGTCAAACTGCTGCCAGCAGCTTTCTCTACAGTGCACACACCTCAGTGTGTGCTTTCTTCGACAGTTTTTTTTTTTTTTTTTATATATTGTCAGGAAGGTTTCTCAGTTTCTTGGGAGTGTGTGTGTGTATGTATGTATGTATGTATGTGTGTATGTATATATATATATATATATATATATATATATATATATATATATATATATATATATATATATATGTGTGTGTGTGTTTGTGTACATATATATATATATATATATATATATATATATATATATATATATATATATATATGTATGTATGTATGTATGTGTGTATGTATGCATGTATGTATGCAGGTCTATTACGAGCAGTACGTACTAAAATGTGATAGCATCGTGCAAAAACGAAACAGTTAATGTATAGACAGAAATTCGAAGACACATAACTGGCAAACATGGAGATCCATTTAGCCTATCTGCAGGGCTGGAGAGAGAGAGAGAGAGAGAGAGAGAGAGAGAGAGAGAGAGAGAGAGAGAGAGAGAGAGAGAGTATGGTTCTTCTGGCATACACACACACACACACACACACACACACACACACACACACACGCACGCACGCACGCACGCACCCGCACGCACACACACACACACACACACACACACACACACACACACACACACACACACACACACACACACACACACACACAAGAATTGAACACACATATTCAACCCCAAGGATACCCCAAGGATATTAGAAATGGGATTACCCAAGGATCTGTGATTTCACCAATCTTGTTTAATATTCTAATGGTCGATTTACCAAAAGGTTTATCTGAAGATGTATTAGCGCAATTCGCGGACGACATTTGTTTATGGATGAATGTTACCATGAAGCGAAAAAACCCTTCACGATCATTTAATTATATACGCATTAAATATCAACATGAACTCAACAAATCCAATCGTTTTCTACTAGAAAATGAAATGTCTCTTTCTGTTGAAAAAAAAAACAAAATTTTATACTATTCAGTTCAGGATGCGACCCAGAGAATCTTCCTGTGTTTACTTTAAATGGTTCTATCATACAGTATGTGAAATCTGTAAAGTTTTTGGTGTATATATAAATTCTGAACTTTCTCGGAATCATCACATTGACTACAAACAAAGGAAGAAAAAGTTTATAATGTTTGAAGATCGTAACTAAACAAAAGTGGGGACAAGATACAAAATTTTAAATGCACTAGCAACGGCTCTCGTGCGATCACGGCTTATTTATGCCTCAGACGTCTTTTTCAGTGCGCCCCAATATCTTTTGAACAAATTACAAAGTATTGACTGCGAGACTTATAAACTTGCTCTAGAAGTTCCCACACATGCATCTAACTTAGGAACTTATAGTGAAGCTGGAATACTACCTCTTGAAGAGTTAAGAAAAGCATCTGCATCAAAATATACTTTAAAGAGTCTTACCTTGAATATTTTTTGTACAAACGAGGTATCTTTAAAAATCTGATTAGAGTTTGCTAAACGAGTGCGGGGAATCTAATCATTAAGATATTTAAGTCTTATATTTCCAATCAAATCATAGGCTTTGAAATCACTAACATTGCTTCTAAACCATCCTTTTCACCAATTACGAGGTGGGTGCAAAAAAAGCCTCTTTTGATATCAATGAAATATCAAAAAAGAGATCCCAAAATATTTAAAAAATGGTCAATTTTCATCTCGATGAAACTTACAGAAAGTGTGTGAAGATTTTCACTGATGGCTCAGTTTTAGACGATAATGTAGCAGGTGCTGCATTTATTATTCCAGAACTGAATGTAAAGAGAAATACTATAATCTTGGTAAAAACATTTCCATATTTAGTGCAGAACTCACTGCCATTTTGATGTCTTTGGAATTTCTTTTACATTTCCCCCTAAATTGTTGTCAAATTCTTGTGTGTACTGACAGCAAATCGGTTCTGGGTGTCTTCCAGTCCCAAAATTCAAAAATTCGACTTGAGATCACAGTAGAAATTAACCATAGCATTCACCTGTTTACCACTGAAAGGGATCACTATTACGTTTTATTGGGTACCATCCGACAGTGGACTTGTATCAAATGAAAAGATTGATCACGCAGCAAAAAGAACAGCTAGAAATATGGAAAGCACAACTTCACTTAAAATACCTTTAGATCTTGCAGAATGCTATTTCTGAATTGGCAAACAGACTGAGAAAAGTTTCCAGCAGTCCTTAAAGAACTCGGAATCTCAGTATTATCATAACTTATTTAACTCATATACCTAGGTATGTAAGAAGCTTAATTCACAGATTACGTTTAAATTCACTGGAAACAAAATTCAGTAGAAATGTTAGATGTATGTGTGGAAATGTACTATGTGTTTCACATCTGTTAAGTCTTTACCCCCAAAACAAAGAACTTGATTATCATGGTTAGTGGTAATACCACGGATAGATCGACGTCATCACTCTCTAGAATGTTGAATGATTATTCGATTCTCAGATTAGTTAGTCAAAGTTTTGCTACAGAGTCCAGTTGGCGTTTACCTTCAGTTGGTTTTATCTAGTTTTTTTTTTTAAGATGTAGTAGTTCTCAAAGTTTCTACACATTTTCCCCCCATCACTCCACAGTTCTCTTCATAAGCACGCATCCCCATACCACACAAACCATTAACACACCCGTCTGATATCACTTTTAGTGAGAAGACGTTAAATTGAGGAACACACACACACACACGCACGCACGCACACATGCACGCTCGCACTCACGCGCACACGCACACACACACACACACACACACACACACACACACACACACACACACACACACACACACACACACACATGCAAAGTCTCCTTAACTCTATTGTGCATTGCACAAAGCGGGGAGACCTCAGTCTAATGAAGAAAGATCAAAAGAGACAAGACGAACTACGTTCGTAGAGAGGTTCTGCTGACAGACTGTCTGGGAGACAGACATAGTGCGGGGATGCAGCAGTCCGTATGATGCTGATTTGGCCGTCGTTTAAGCGAGCCAGAGAAAAGGGGAGGTTTTGTTCGCGACAAGAGAATTAGTGTATCAGCGGTAATGGTCTGGGTGTGCTGATTGTCAGTGTGTGTGTGTGTGTGTGTGTGTGTGTGTGTGTGTGTGTGTGTGTGTGTGTGTGTGTGTGTGTGTGCGCACGAGTGCGCGTGCGTTTGTGCCTGTGTGTAAGAGCTTGGGGATAAAAAGGGAAGGGGAATGGAGGGAGAGACAGACAGACAGACCGTACACGGAGACACGGAGAGAGAATGGGAATGTGAATGGTTTATTCAAAGGCCCGTGTTTATATTTGAAGAGGACACCATGTAAGCATAACGAGTCAAAACGAAAGAGCAAATACATCTGGGAGTTGAAATATCTTGTACAGATAAGTGGCAAGCTAACTGAACTCTTCACTTGCGGCGTAAAGAACTATTTCTAACAAAGTCCTGGTTGGCGAACAAATTTAGCAGGTATACATTCCTGTGCTCATTTAACCATGGAAAGATCAACACAAAATGTATCTCATCTGCAACATTACAAGGAGGAAATCATGTTCAACAGGTTGCCTGTTACTATGGACATGCTTATACCATAGAAATATTCCAAGTGTGGGATTACTTACTACTCCTTAGAACTGCCTATTGCATTGCATTGTCAAATACAACCAGAAAGCAATGTAAAGGGTTTATCAAACTGCACATGTTATTTTCTACTATCATCCACATATAAACGCCAGTCTTCCCATTGACATTTAAGCATGAAACTAACTCAGAAACACATTTTCATTTTTCAAACCCTGGCTCGGCATCACAAATCCAAAACCGTTCTGATGTGACTTCTTCCTAACTTCAGTAACTTTACCCTTTTCGTCCAAGAAGCGTGGCATTTTACAAGCTTTTAATGCTAGACTCATCCGACACATCTCCAGAAGTTTCAGCTAGTAGCAAAAGCATTAACCACTGAAGGGATTCGTAAAGGATACAGTTTAGACCCTCCATAACAAGATTTTGTTTTCTAATGACCGGGAGATTTAACCATTGAAAGAGAGAGAGAGAGACGAGAGAGAGAGAGAGAGAGAGAGAGAGAGAGAGAGAGAGAGAGAGAGAGAGAGAGAGAAACGCGCGATTGTCTGTGT
>JADBJO010010661.1:52500-65000 GCA_016801955.1 Conus betulinus | reverse complement strand
ACAGGTCAGTGTTTACTTCGGACAAGGACGTAGTCTTGTTTGCTTGTTGTATTGTGTCCGCGCATAGTCTTGTCCATGATAATTTAGATGTAAAGGATGATATCGTTACTTAGAAAAAACATACACTAAGTGACCCACTATGAAGATCTCTGCTATCGTATACGTGGTGCCCTTAATGCAGAAACAGATAGTGAGCTGCCAGCTTCTGAAGACATGTCAGACCTACCACATTTTCCAAAAGGGTAGAACTGATGATGGTGACGATGATGATGCAGATGGAGTGTTTATTAGAAAATCAAATGATAATACTGTAAATAATTCTCGAAAGCCCATTCTGAATTTTTTAAATGCTAGATTGTGTTGTTTTCAACGGATACTGTAATAATGACAAGAATGGCGAGTTTCCGTATGATATATGACTGCATTGTAGTGATATTACTGATTCTGTTTTATGTCTAAAATGATTTGAGATAGAAAACTGTTTAATTACAGTAAGAAATAAAATAGACTGCTGGTTGGAAATTAATCTGAGGAATATACGTGACGATATAACCAACTCGATACAAGATTAGGAGCGCAAAGAAAGCATCCAATCAAGAAAAGATCATACATGTAAATATAGAGAAAAATTGAATTCTTTCCATTTTTCACATCTGTGAAGGCTCAGAATCCATGGTTTTTTCATTTGAGGTCATAAAGTGACTTTACCATTTTGAAAGCATCGTCAAAGGCAAATGCTTGGATACACTTGCATTTATCCTATCACTCTCTTTCAAATGTTCTTGCCATTCAAAAACATCCTGTGCGATCCTACTCAAACCCCATTAAAAAAGAATCCCCAACCCGTCTTCATTCCATTTCCCTTACAATTTGTTTATCCTCAAACCGTGTGCCACAGACTGGCATGGGGACTGGTTTTGACCATGTCCTGGACTATGAGAATGCAGCCAGAGAACATCCGGACATTGTCTTTCCTCTCCTGCTATGAGCTGTTGAAGAAGGTGATTACTGTGTGATGTTGTATGACGCTTGTGTGTGTGCTTGCGCACGCTCAGGTGCTCACTTGCGCGCCTGTGTGTGTGTGTGTGTGTGTGTGTGTGTGTGTGTGCGTGCGTGCGCGCGTGCGAGCGTGCGTGTGCGTGCGTGCGTGCGAGCGCGCGTGTGTGTGTGTGTGTGTGTGTGTGTGTGTGTGTGTGTGTGTGTGTGTGTGTGTGTGTGTGTGTGTGTGTAAGAGCTCAAGCATGCGTGATCAATCGTGTAGTTTTTGATTGTTGGTGTTGTTGTTGTTTTTTAACAAACGCGGTTTTAGTACTGCCCTTCATACCTCTGATCACTTTATACAACCATTACGGATCGTTCAGACGTTTGTCCTTAATTAACCGGCAAAAAGGAAACTTTGGAAAATCTGATGACTAAAAGAAAACAAAAGGTAAAGGTAAAAAAAAGGAATATTAGAATTAGTCGTTTGTCTATGGACATCCACCATCTGAAAGGTCCCGCAGCCCAACCTCTACTGCTGTGTGTGACAGGATCCTGTGGGACAAATCATGAAGATCAACCAGTTCCTGGGACTCAACAGGAGCAGACAACTGTGTGAAAAACACGCCGAAGCCTGTCAGTTCTCTAAGCTTAAAGCAGCCAAAGAGCCTCAAGACCCACAAAATACATGGAGACGATGTATGGAAAAAGGGAGCTCCTAGATTGTACCGGAAAGGTCGGACAATCTCTGTCTGTCCGTCTGTCTGTCTGTCTGTCTGTCTCTCTCTCTCTCAGCATATGAAATGCTATTAGATTTGGCAAATAGAGGAAAAGTCAAATGGGCTTCCGAAGTTCGTGATGTTTTGAGTACTTTTGACTTCTGTTATATATAGGAAATCGCAAATGTAGGAAGCCTACATTATGTAGAATGAGTGTTAAAAAAGGGAAATTGATTGATTATGGCAAAAATGGAATTATGATATGACAGATTTATAAACTATAGGAAATTCAAGTCATCTTTAGACCTGGGGCCAAATTACCTTTGGACTTGGGCAGATTTATCCAAACATATCAACAAGATTTAGTTTCAAAAGGAGGTAACTGAGAGCGGAAAAATGAAGCAAGTTTTTCAAAAGAAACGGCATTAGTTCCACCACACGGTACAGACAAACAGATAACAGGACAAAACACAATGCATTTCGACCTCTCGGGTCTTCCTCAGGCAAAACCATACAACATTAACGACCACGAAAACAGAGCAGATGAGCAACCACTTATCTTCTCATATTAGGCGCAAATGGCTGTTGGATGAAAAACGAGGCCGTTAGGAAGGGGATCATGGGAGTTGAAATGATAATGATGGCATTCATAATAATGGTAACAATAGCAATAATTATGATGATAGTGGCGATGATGAAAAACGTAAATAGTAAGAAGAGGATTTTTTTTTGTTTTGCTTTTTAATGATATACGACGATAATAGTTGTAGTGTTAATAGTGGCAAAACACTGGAGGGGAGAGAAAGAAAAGGTTGTGGGGGTGGGGGTGGAGAGTGGTGAAAACAGCAGCGGATTTGTAGTTGTTTTGTAACCATTGTTTAATGGTATGATATATTAGTGATGGTAGTGATTATGGTACTTTAATGACAGTGCTTAGTGGTAAAAAATATAAATGATACAAAAGAAAAAAGTGATGGGTGGTGATTATGATGATCCATCTATCCAACAAGATTTCGATTTTAGATTTCTGATTTATTAATGTACAGTTCAATATATAAAAGGAATAATGAACATGAAATAAGTGCCCATTGTATTGATCGACTACATCTCGATCTGCTGTATCTTGAATTATCAAATTTGCTTGGTGTATGAATGTTACTTCGTGAATCCACGAATGTGCGAATGTATTATTTTTTTTTTGGCTTTCCACAATTTCTCTGAATAAGATGGTAAACTGTTTTCAGTTTTATATTTGATCTAATGCTTATGTTGGGATGACAGTATGAGTGACTGTTGTACCATGTATTCATTATCATTGATGACCAGTATTATTCACTGTTGTACCATGTATTAATTTTCATTAATGACAGTATTATTCACTGTTGTACCATGTATTCATTTCATGATGGCAGTATTATTCACTGTTGTACCATGTATTCATCGTCATTGATGACAGTATAATTCACTGTTGTACCATGTATTCATCGTCATTGATGACAGTATTATTCACTGTTGTACCATGTATTCATTCGTCATTGATGACAGTATAATTCACTGTTGTACCATGTATTCATCGTCATTGATGACAGTATAATTCACTGTTGTACTATGTATTCATTCTCATTTGATGACAGTATAATTCACTTTTGTACCATGTATTCATCGTCATTGATGACAGTATAATTCACTGTTGTACCATGTATTCATTGTCATTGATGACAGTATAATTCACTGTTGCACCATATATTCATTGTCATTTGTCACACGTACATTGGGATGACAGTATAATTCACTGTTGCACCATGTATTCATTGTCATTGATGACAGTATCATTCACTGTTGTACCATGTATTCATTGTCATTGATGACAGTATAATTCACGGTTGTTGTACCATGCATTCATTTTCATTAGGGACAGTATTATTCACTGTTGTACCATGTATTCATTGTCATTGATCACAGTATAATTCACTGTTGCACCATGTATTCATTGTCAATAGATGACAGTATGACTTACTGTTGTACCATGCATTCATTGTCATTGATGACATTATCATTCACTGTTGTACCATGCATTCATTGTCATTGATGACAGTATAATTCACTGTTGTACCATGTATTCATCGTCATTGATGACAGTATGACTCACTGTTGTACCATGTATTCATTGTCATTAGTCAAACACCTAAAACAAAACAAAAAAAAAAAAAGTGAGCAAGGGAGGTAAAAATGTGCCCAGCAGTCAATTCCACTGTTGAATAACTCAAACATTGTCAGTCACGTCAGCGCAGACAGCAGCCAGGAATTGTGCAACTTTGCCTTTAACCTAGATCTCATACAACAGGCTGTCTTCCAGTTGACCAAGCAATGATTAACTGTCTGCAGGAGAGATCGGAGACTGGAAGAACTGGTTCACAGTGGCGCAGAGTGAACAACTTGACGCTCTCTTCAAGAAAACGGATGTCAGAGAGTCAGCTCCCCTTTTTATTTCGACTGACGTGACGCACTGAAGAGATCACATGAAGAGCTGCTGGTTGTCACTGAAGGGGTGATAACATATCGTGAATTGCAAATGGATGTAAAAGAACAACACTTTTCTGTTTTAAGGCCTTGATTCTTTTAATCAGACTGCGAACATTTATATGGTGACCTTTTTGCTCATTTAAGTATATTAATCGATTATGCATATATATTCACGATTTTACAGGCATTCCATCTATATTCCTCCCCCTCCTTTTCTTTTGTCACTCGCGCGCGCGCGCTCACCCCCCCCCCCCCCCCCCACACACCACACGTACGCACGCACACTCGCGCGCGCGCGTGTGCGCACACATACACACACACACACACACACACACACACACACACACACACACACATACACACACACACACACACACACACCACACACACACACACACACACAAACAAACATGTTCATATTTGGCTTTCGGTAATAAATCAATCTTTCTGTTTAAAACTACTCATTATATAACTTTTCTATCTGTTGCGAAGCATGTCCTCTTGATGCCTGGAGAAGGCGCATGAAAATAGCGGTGCGATGGCTTCAGTGCCCACCCCTCTCTCTCTCTCTCTTTCTCTCTCTCTGCTTCGAGGACAGCAATGATGATATCAGTGTTCGTTATAAAAGTTGTGCAGTGTATTGTAACCTCAAATATCAGGACAAACATATCAATGTGCATGGAAAATTCTGTCGAATGAGAGCGAAGAGCCTAGGTAGGTAGGTAACCTCGGTCAAATGTTTATTTCAAAGCGAACTGAGCTCGCTCCAGACACAACGCCATGAAATATGATGAAAAATTATTTCACGTTAGTTTGCTTTTGATGCTTTTGAAATGCTCTTACTCCAGGTGACCGATGTGAACAGCTGGCTATATAACAGTGTAACTTCAACTGATAATGATTTGAAGAGAAATAAAAAGAACGATAAATCATTCGTATGATTTGATTATTTTGGTCAATCAATGGATCTCTGACTCTTTCTCACTTCTTACTTCTTCCATGTTTATCTGTATGTCTGTCTCTCTCGGGTTTTTCCTTTTGCATTCTCTCTCCTCTCTCTCTCTGTTGCCTGTCTGTCTCTGTCTCTCTCTCTCCCTCTCTCTCTCTCCCTCTCTCTCCTGTCACACACACACACCACACACACACACACACACACCACACACACACACACACACACACACACACACACACAACACATTCCACACCCACGCACATGTATGCGTGCGAGCGCTCACACACACACACACACACACACACACACACACACACACACACACACACACACCACACACACACACACACACAAAAAGCGACAACTGACATCAACGACGGCAGCAGCAGAGTCATCACCACTATCACCACCTTCACGCCACCACAAAAATGGTGAAAGCCGTAAATCTTAAACTTTATTGTGGGCCTAAGAACAGTTCACACAGGCCCGTAAACAGTGTTAGGCCTATACGTAATTTATGACCCCTGAGGGGAGAGGGGGAGAAAGTGGCCAAGAGATCAACGGGTCAGAGTGGTCAAGGGTCAAGAGGTCAAGGGATCGAGTGGTCAAGCCTTGGTGGTAAGGGGGGTGAAAGCTTAATTGTGTCGGGGTCATCTGACCTCTTAGAGCGAAGCGGTCTTCAACAAGAGTCGGAAGACGGTTATTCGTGGAGGGGAGGCTGGGAGGATGGGGGTGAGCGGGGGGGGGGGGGGGGGGGGAGGGGGGGGGGAGAAGGGGGGGGAGGTAGAGAGATCGAAGTCTCATAAGCAGCAAATTTCTTCCCCTTGTTAGATGTGATGTTTTTTAGGAGTCTGTATGGTGATTTGTAGACATAAAAAGGAAATAACTCATTTTTGTTCATTAAAAGCCCTAGATCCACGTTGGCCACATCTGTTTCACCTGCGTTATCGCCGGTCCTACATGCAGCAGCAAAACAGTATTCATTCAAAGATTGATAGAAAATATCACTGATATGATAAACCCGGCCCCTAAGGAGATCATTTGGTGTTACAGGGAATGGCAGGAAGGATACAAAAATGAAAAAAAAGTGACTCTGATAGAAGGCTTGATTGGAAAGTGAACAAAACAGCAACAACAACAAAAAGAGCATCAGACTCGTAATATTGGAGTTGCGGGTTCGCATCTCCGCCGGGCCGTTTTCGGTACAGGGGGATTTTTCCCTCAGAGTTAACATTGGTTCTGACTCCATTCCCAACACAGTCCTTCGAATGAGACTATAAACCGAGGCTCTGTGTGTGAACGCACGCACAACATCTTGCACACATGTAAAAATCCCATCATCAACTTTCGGAAGAGAAGGCCAGTTTGACCGTTGGTAGGATGACACGTTACACATAGCATGCACCTTCCCCGAAGTTGGAGTATGGCTGCTTTAATGGCGGGATAAAAAATGGTCATGCACACAAAATTGTCAGAATAATCAACATGATGATTGTGGACACTAAAATAACGAAGAACGTGATTCTAGAATCACTCGTCTTTACACCAAGGGAGTCAACATAAGGATGCGAGTGTGATAGTTATCATTCAAGTCAGTGTCAAGTCGTCAAGAGGCAAACCCACCGGAGGAGACACTGCACTGACGCCGAGTCACTTCAGTGGTGTTCAGTGGCGCCTGTTCTGATCTAACATACGCAGGACACCACCTACTAAGCCCTCTACTGACGACAATAATTGCGTAGTCGCGGAGCCGGCGTGAGTGAGCTCTCCCTCCGGAGGGCGCCCACCACGTCCGTCCAACGACAGCCCCCAGGACTCGCCGATACCGGTGACCCGACGGAACCAAACCAAGGCCACAGACGTGGAGAGGACATCGAAATTGAGGTCACCATGAGAGCAGGGCATGAAGGGCCACAGAATGTGAGACATTTTTTTTTTATGCTGATCGATGAGAATGAGGATGATTAAGATGATGCTACGGATTTCCATTTCGGTCTGAGACTACATGACAGGGCTGTACTCTACGCTTCCTTTCATAATATATCCCAGCGTCAACCAGGCAGAGAGATACAGGCACCTGCAGTGTTGGTCAGGAAATTTGAGCAACACTCTCAGAAACGCATCCATTAAGTGGATGAAACTCGACTGTGTGGTCCCAGTCTTCCCAACTGAGTCCGCAGCAAACTCAACTCTGGGTAGGAGCCGGTCGGGCAGAAAAAAACCCACATGACTCTGATGGGATTCGATCCGCGACGTAACCACTTCGCCACGGCGGCCTGGTTCAAAAGAAGACTTTGTGTAAGCACAAGAAGGAAATACAGGCCACACCACAGACCAACAGACAGGGACTGGGATCAACAGAAATGAAATGGTGGTCAAAAGCAAAAGGGAAAGCAAAGAGAGACATGATAATAGAGGAGCTGAAGAAAGAAGAGGACGCCAAGAGAATCCAGAAAACAGTCCAGCAAGGTCAACAAGGACAGTGGACTACTGGGAAAACGCACTGCAAAAGAAGTCTCACCTGGAATGATATATGGCACTCGGCACCTCTTACAGTCAGCTTCATCCTCAGATCTGTATATGACCTCATGCCCTCGAATTTGAATCTGGTCAAAAGGGGGAAATCAGATGACCCTACAAGTCCACTGTGTCGCGACAAACACACAGTGGAACATGTCTGAGTTCATGCAAAGCAGCACTAACCCAGGGAAGGTACACATGGAGGCACAACCAAGTGCTCCAGGAGATCGTACAAGCGGTAAATTCTGCTGGTAGAAGCTCTATGCCACCAGGCGCTCCAGCAATTAAGTTCTACATGGCACGAGGCCACAAATCATGGTCTGGAACAGCTGTGATATCAAGAGCATGGAGGCAGGGCTTACTACATGGCGTAGACGACTGGGAATGCACAGCAGACCTTTCAGAATGGGGAGAACCATCCGGCGATCATCTGAAAGAGTGGCATGAGGCCGGATATTGTTCTCCACTCAGGTTCATCAAAAAACAATTGATTCTGATCGAACACACTGTGCCATACGAAAGCAGAATGGAGCAAGCGCACCTCTACAAGACTGAGAAGTAGCCAGTTTAGCGAGCAGCTTGAGGGAATCCGGCTTCCAGGCCCGGGTCTTCATTGTTAAAGTTGGAGCAAAGGGATTTGCAGGCTCATCAGCCTATGTTCTCATGAAACAGCTCAGGTTTTCAGGTAAGAAGAGGACCAGAACCCTGAAGGGCAATGACAGAGGCAGCCGAAAAGAGTTCCAGCTGGATCTGATTGAGGAAGAAGAGAAGTAAACTACATAAAGCTGAAATTTCCCAGCTTAGAACAAGTGTCCCGGTTTAGCAGTGGGGTAAGACGCCCCCGTCAAAAAGGCACGCCTTGAGATGCCCACCCATCCAAAAGTTGTGGATCCAAATTCTGGCAGTGCCATGGAAAACAAGACGTTGGCGGTAGACGGTCAGCTGGGAGTCATGACCTGGATGCGGCTCGGCCCCCCTTAGAGTGCAAGGAATTCAGGGTCGAACCACTTGTCTGAGGGGGGGGGGGGGGGGGGGGGGGGGGGAGGAGTCTGAAGATCTTCTGCTGGTCAAGCTTTGTCCTTAGAGTTCTTCCTACCAAACGCTCTTTACGAGTAACTTGTCAAGAAAACCCCCACCACTAAAGTGGAGAATACAGCTTTTACAGAAAGGAGGGTATTTTTTAGGAGCACTCTTGAAAACCGGTATTATCCAATGCTAGGAGGTTTGTTTAAGCGGATTTGTAATGGAGTTATACCAAGGAAAATAGACGCTAGTAGATCCTAGACTGCTAGACAGTGCCCCGAGTCGGCCAGTCCTTGATGCAAAATCTGATAGTTTGAAGGAAAATGGGACCGAGATTATTGAACAATGCGTTTCAGTTCGGAAGAGCTGAATAACAAGGAGAAAGTTTTCAATCTAAATCAGATTGTTGTCTCGTTTTCTTGAAGAGTTTTGAACAGTACAACAAATAATCTTTAGGATCTGTGACGATGATACCCCCTAACAAGACGAACAGGCAAAGAAGAGAAAAACAGAAAAACCAGACCTGGTCATGGAGGATGTCTTAGTCACGTTCCAAAAACGTTGAGGAAAAAGGCTGAGTTATTACTACATCGTCTCCAAACTGAATGCTGACCTCTCGTGGAACGAACGTGGTTAAGTCTCCTATCCTGGACCAAAGTGGTAAAGCATTCCAACCTGGTCGGATTGGTTCATGGTACTTTAAGGAGGACGTTCGGAAAACGGATGACCCCCGAAGAGTGGCAAGACATAGATGAAAGTCCCTACAGATTTAAGTGGAGAATCCGATCGTTGGAATTTTTTTTTTTAGGAAGGTCAACAAAGTCCTGTGGCAAAAGGAAAAAGAAGAAACAAAAATAAGAAAAAATGCCAAGATTTTAAGAAATCAATATTTTTCTCCGTCGTATCCATCGGATTTTTGGTGGTGGTGGCGCTCTGAAACGAACAACAAAACGAAATATCTCAAAGGCTAAAGACCTGGTGTCTTTTCAAGACCTTATCCCTTCTACTTGGTAGTTTTTACGTCACTTTCCCCCCTCACGAAATCACTGTTGGGGGGCTGGATCATCTCTGGCAAGCGGACCTCATTAGCGTTCATTCTCTGAAAAAAAAAATGTATAATCAGGATATTGCTTTTTGTTGTCTTGTATTGACGTCTTAAGCAAGTACGCCTGGGTCGTCCCATTAAAGGCAAAACTGGTCCCCCGTTTTAGTTCAAAGCTTCTTTTGAATTACTTATGAAGGCGAGAAGAAAGGCCTCTTCGCCTAAGGGACTGTTGTTTAGGGGACAGAATTTGTGAAAAAGACGGTTTTTAAATTTTTGAAAGCGAATTACATTAAGCTTTAGTGTCTGAGAACGAAAAACATTAAATCATCTATCGATGGAAACGCGTCTGTCGGACAGTAAAAAGAAAAAAAAATCAGGAGATATTCTATTTCAAAGAAACACTGACGTAACATCGACGTGTCTTACTTCAACTGGCGAATGCTCATAACCACGCTTTATCATCGAAGTATCAAGGCCAGACCGGTGGATGTCCAACGTGTATAACCAGAAATGATCTGGCAATGATTGTACAGGTACTTTTCCCCTTCTTATAAAAAGCCGAGTTTGGAATTAGGACACACACACACACACACAAACACCACCACCACACACACACATTTAAAAAAAAATATATATATATCAGCGAACCGCAAACTACAAAAGAAAAGAAACCAAAACAAAAAACCGTGGACAAACGAATCACAAACATTAGATTCCCGCTGGCAGTCATCTCACTTTTGCAACTAGCACACACACACACACACACACACAACACCAACACACACACACACACACACACACCCACACACACAAACACGCACACACACACATGCAAAAATCAACAGAATGAAAGCTTTAAGAAGATAACATACTTTGTTTTAACGGTTCTACTTTAAAAACGATGGGGCTGCCCTGCTCCCCGAAGGCGGTGGAGCAAGGCACATGTGAAGACAAACTCGATGCGGCGATAAGGGTGTTCGGGAGGGGTGGCGGTGAGAGGGGGGGGGGGGGGCCGTAAGGGAGGCGGGCTCATCTCTTCTCCCATTCTCGGCCCTGTTTCTGCCTGGATGATATGGCCTGAAATGTCCATAGTCAGAGATGCCTTCAAGATAATTTAGCTTTAGCACTCTCACTTTTCAATAAGTTTTTGAAAAAAAAAATTAAATTGATCGTGAAAAAAAAAAAAAATATATATATACTTAATTGTGTGTGTGTGTGTGTGTGTGTGTGTGTTGTGGGGTGTGTGTAGTGTGTGTGCGTGGTGTGCACTGCGTGTGTGTGGGTGTGTGTGTGTGTGTGTGTGTGTGTGTGTGTGTGTGTGTATAGGTGTATAAACACGCGATGATTTCCATCGTGTTCACCACCACGTGCACACACTTCAGATACAGATTTACAACTAACCAACTGTCATATCTGTTTATCTCCGGGCCACGACTGAAAAAGAAAAGATGGAGAAAAAAGAAAAAGAAACCGAAAAGGAAATAATTGTATTATCGGACTGGTTAGCTGATACACATGCTCTTGTTGCAGTTTGCACGTATTATGCGTGCTCGTACCGTTCTTTATCTATAAACAGTCGGGTGTCGAAAACATGTTTCGTATGACTCGATAAACGCATTGCGTAGTGCGCGCGCGCGATGTGTGTGTGTGTGTGTGTGTGTGTGTGTGTGGTGCGTGTGTGTGTGTGTTGTGTGTGTGGCTGTGTGTGTGTGTGTGTGTGTGTGTGGTGTGTGTGTGTCAGGTTGGGTGGTGTGAGGTGTATGTGTGTGTGTGTATGTGTGTGTGTGTGTGTGTGTGTGGGGGTGTGGGTGTGTGTTGTGTGTGTGTGTGTTTGCATGCTGTGCGTGTGCGTGCGTGCATGTGTGTGTGCGCGCTCGCCGCAGCGCCCCGCCCACGCTCGCACTTTGTTGAAAAAAAGAAACAAACTTTTTTTTTTGCTGTCCCGTCTTCTGTGCCATTTTCAGTGGCATTGCATTCCACGATGCTCTTCCGACTCCCCCGTCCACAGCCACAGCCGGCCCATCCCGGGCGCAGCCCCGGCACCGGCAATCCCACTGGGAGCAATCAGTGTCAAGTCGTCAAGAGGCAACCACAGTAGGAGACACTACGCTGCCGCGAGTCACATTCAGTGGGCGCCTGTTCGGATCTAACATACGCAGGAACATCACCTGCTGAGCCCCTATACGATGACAACAATATATTGCTTAGTCATTGAGCCGGTTCCCCAAGTGCGAGCTCTCCCACTCCTCTCCCCGGAGATTGCCGCCACGGACACCGTCCGTCCAACGACAGTCCCCATGAATTTGCCAATACTGATGACCCTGACGGATTAAGCCAAGGCCCATAGGGAGGACATCGGAATTGATGTCACCATGAGAGCAGGGCATGCAGGTCTCACAGAATTTGGGACTTTTTTCAAATGCTGATCGATGAGAATGAGGATGAAATTAGATGATGGTACGGATATCCATTCAGTCTAGATGCATGACAGGGCCTGTACTGTTCGTTATTTTCCCCCCCCCCCCCCATGAATATACCCTGGCCGTCAACAGGCCGGGAGATGCAGACACCTGCCGTGTTGGTAAGGAAATTTGAACACTCGCCGGGATGCATCCATTCAGGGATGGATGAAGTCCAGACATGATGTTGATCCCAGTCTTCCCAACTGAGCCTGTAGCAAACTCAACTCTGGAACGAGCCTGTCGGGCGCAGAAAAATCCAACATGGGTCCCATGGGAAT
>JADBJO010010661.1:40000-47500 GCA_016801955.1 Conus betulinus | reverse complement strand
AAGAAAGACTGAGTTTGAAGCCCAGAGGCTGGGCGTTGGATGAGAGACAAACGAGACAAAAGAAGATTTCTACGTCGAGTTCCCAGAGACGACGACCACAAAGACCCAGTCCTGAAACCTGGAGCCAGTCAACCAAGGGCGTCACCATCACCCAGTGCTGAAGAAAAACTTGAAGTGACGTGTTCAAGAACTGTGGTGTGGTGTGAAAGGTGGTGTGTGTGTGTGTGGAACTGATTCATCCCTTCAAAAAACATTGTTTTTTTTGTTATGCGGCAACCAATGATGGAATCTCACACAGCAGTGTGTAATCCAGCCTGTGTCAACTGGTAGTGCGCACGGGGGTCTTGGTGACCTCGTTACCGCGCGGGATAAAAAAAGTGCAAAGTTGCGTTAACTGTGCCTGTTTTGCATCAAGCTTGCTGGCGACACAAGATGTGTTAAAATGAAAAATTCTTTTTTCCCGTGCAAGAGCAGTCTCTCAAGTGAGTTTTATGCCCCTTCTTTGGCTGTTTAAGCGCGGGGTTGGTTACTGTCAGCCCTTTTCTCACCATGCCCACCACGAAGAAAACTTAGCACCTTTGACAAAACCAGGGCGATTGCGTGGATACAAGATGGCATTGCAAAGGCTGAAGTGGCGCGACGACTTGGGTGTGCATCATTTCAGTTATTGTTAGATGAATCAGCGTTTTAGGGCGACCAACAGCGTTGAAGAGAGGCCACGGTCAGTCAGGTCGGCCTAGCAGCAGACTACTCCCAGAGAAGATCGTTTCATCGAGAGGGCAGGCCCTATTGCGAGCGGCGTCGGGATACCACTTCCACCAGCATCCCATCCAAAGGCAGCTTCGTATGGCAAAATAACACCATCCTCAGCCGTCAAGCCATACCGAAACCGTCTTCACCACCCACTTCGGCCTCAGATCACGTCGCCCAGCTGTTCGACCACGACGACTGCTAGCAGCCCCATAGGCTGGCTCGCCGAGCTTTCTGCCATCGTCATGTGAGATGAGGAACCAACAACAGTGGTCCCAGGTCCTCTTTTCAGATGAGTCGCGGTTTAGTCTTGAACACAATGACGGCCGTCCGAACTAGAGTTTGGAGGCGTGTTGGTGAACGTTACATTGATTGATGCACATTGTTCGCAGCTGTTCGCCAGACCAGGGCCTTGGGGAGGATCTGTTATGGTATGGGGTGCCTTCAGCCTCCACCACAAGACACCACTCTACCATATTGATGGAAAACCTCACAGGCATCGATATTTCCGCTATCGGGATGAAATCCTGGCGCCTTTCGTTGTTCCGACCATGCAACGGATAGGACCCATGGCAGTCTTCCAAGACGACAATGCTCGGCACGGCCACATAGGGCCCGGGTGGCCGAAAACTGAAAAAAATTCATTGTGCCAGGCCGGCATCAACAGGATGATATTCCCGGCGTATAGTCCCGACCTCAATCCCATCGAGCATATGTGGGATGAGTTGGGGAGACTGTGTGAAGGAAGAACCCATCCACCTCCCAGAGACCGCCAGCGATCTCTTCCAAATGCTTGCAACTGGAATGGCAGAGAGAATCCCTCAGAGGGTCATCAGAACACTGGGTCAACTCGATGAGGAGTCGCCTGCGTGGAATGTCTCGCCAATGGCGGTGGCCACACCCACTATTGAAAATGATTTTGTGAACTGAAACAGATTTGCGAACTTTGATTTCGACCCATCCTCTGTTTAATTGATTGTCTGTAAAAATCAACAACCGTTCATTCGATCCCAATGAAATCCATTCAATGTACGTTGGAACAGAAATGAATGAAAAATCTGTTCCCAATTCAAAATCGTGCGCTTTTATATTTTGGAAATTATGCGGGTACATGCTAAACTGTTGCTTAACTTTACTGTGACTAGTATATTTTGATTATTTGACCATAACCCATTTTGTGTGATTGGATTGTTCATCAATGTGTATAATAAGTAGATTTATAGAAATTGTATTTCGTGTTCTCAGTCGTGTTGCAGGAAAGAAACAAATGCGATGGACGAACCCATTCCCTAGAGAGATGTGAATGTTTGGTGGAGTGCATGAGTGCTGCATATGATGGGGTGTATGCCCTGCAAGTAACTTAGGCTGTTAAGCCCCAGGTGACTATACAAACGATGCATCATGAACTTTGTCACGTGCACTTAAGTTTTAGCCAATACCATCACGATTTTCCCCCCGCCCCACACCAAATCCTGGACAGTATAGGGATCTTCCCCAATCCTTTAAATCTGTCTTTGCGTCCAAATCTTGAATAAATATTCTAATTGGTATGACATGGCATTTGGCAGTTTTGCACATTATTAGTAATCCAAGTACCTAAATTTTTTTAAACGTTTGGTGGCCCTCCATTCCATCTCTAAGTGGTCCATGTGACGAACCGGAGAGCTTTTTACGACTGCCAACCAGACTGCACTAGTTTTAGCACCGTTTAATTCTACAACCTGACTTAGAAAACTGAATGTGTCTAGCGTGTTTATGCAAGTTTCAAATGACCCTTTTTTTATCGCCCGCTTGAAAGAAATCTCTGTATTATACTTCAGCCTTAGAAAAGCTTTCATTATCCAACATAGTATTCAAAAGGATGCTTGTATGTTCCTCATTTCAGGTGCAAAAGTACACATCTATAGGCCATTTACTTCCCCTCCATTGTTATGGTAGTAACCCCACCTTCAATTGTTTTGTATCCGATGTAATTGAACTGACCTGAAAAACGTTTTTTTTATATCTGCCTTTTCATCTATTTTCAATATTCGTTCAGCCTGCCGTCCTCGGTCTGTCTTCGTATGCCTTCCTTATTATTTGGGGTTTAATTGTGTGCTTATTGATGTAGTTGTTGTTTTCATTGCTTCCTTTCCTATGATTCTCTCTTGAACCATTCTTATTGGGACCTATTTTGCCAGCTTTTTTCCCAAGACTATGAGAAATATCCTAACACTATGAGAAATATCACTCTTCATATTGTACTTTGCTATGCCATGTAATTTCAGTTTGAACAATATGTTAAAAAAAGTATCATGGTGCCTAGTATTTTTAAGTTTGGCTGGCAGATCAGCTTTGTATTTTGACTGCATTCTCTATCAGTGTGCACGCGCGCCGCGCACTGTGTGTGTGTGTGTGTGTGTGTGTGTGTGTGTGTGTGTCGTGCTGTTTGTGTGTGTGTGTTACCGGGTTGTGTGTGTGTGTTCGTTCTTCAATTGCTGCGTACGTCGTGTTCACATGCTAAAGTGATGTTTGTGGACAGAAATAGAGAAGTTGGCGTGTGTTATGATGTGTGGTGTGTATCACGCTGCGCACGTGCGTGCGTGTGTGCCTGTGGTGTGTGTCGTGTGGTCTGGTGTGTGTGTGTGTGGTGTAGGTGTGTGCTGTGTGCGTGTGTGTGTGTGTGTGTGTGTGTGTGTATGTATGTAGTGTGGTACGTAAGTGTGTGTGGTGTGTGGTGTTGTGTGTGCTGTGTGTGTGGGTGTGTTGTCAGGTGTGGGTGCGGGTGTGTGTTTGTCGCAAAGTGTGTGTGTGTGGTGCTTAGTGTGGACCGTGTTAAGAGGGATTTGTTACGAGCAGTTATTAGCTATATATAGTGATCATACTAAAAATTCTTCTACAATTAAATTAGACCAAAGCAAGTATAAAACATTAAGGAGTACAGGATAATTAGGTATCAACCAAATGTTAAGCGACTCATATCTGCTGGAACACTTGTGTTACAAAAGAGAGAGATTAAGGAGAGAAGAGAGAGATTGAGGACACAGTGAGGAGTGTGTGGTGTGTGCTGTGTGTGTGTGTGTGTGTGTGTTGTGTGTGTGTTGTGTTGTGTGTGTGGTATGTGTGTGTTGGTTCGTGTGCACGCGATGACATGCCTGTCCTGTCTGTCTGTATGTCTGTCTGGTCTGTCGTCTGTCTCTTCTCTACTCTCCTCTCTCTCTCTCTTCGCTAACTGCCCAGGCCTGTTAAGGGACATATGCTTGAAGAGGTTATAAAAGTGAATGATCTTATAAATCATGATAACAATTCATTCTGCAGGACTTGATGGGAAGAACACTGTCACTTCTGTTTGAGCCAAGCAGGTGTTGTCCATACAGCCAAAGTGGAAACAGGATCCCCGCTGTTCTCTGAGTTGACGTGTACAACAGTGTAAGGAGTGTGGAGGGGGAATAAATAAAAACAGTTTGTAATGCATAACCACCCTTAAATCTTGTGCATATATATGGCTCGTGTTGCTAGTGAGAAAGAAAGGCAGACAGACAAACAGACAGAACTATCGAAGAAGTGAAGAATTGAAAGAATGAACTTTGAATAGCTCAGCTGGTAGAGCGTCTGACTCGTGATCTTAGGGTTGCAGGTTCGAATTCCGTACAGGGGGGATTTTTCCCTCGGAGTTAACATTGGTTTTTGACTCTATTCCCCATACAGTCCTTCGAATGAGACTATAAAGCCGAGGTTCCGTGTGTGAACGCATGCACAACATCTTACACACACGTAAAATCCCATCACGAACTTTCGGAAGAGAAGGCTAGTTTGGCCGTTGGTATGGATGACACGTTACACATAGCATGCACCTTCCCGAAGATGGAGTATGGCTGCCTTAATGGCGGAATAAAAACTGTCTATACAGGCAGTGTCGGGGGGGGGGGGGGGGGGGGGGGGGGGGGGGGGGGGGGGGGGGGGGGGAGGCACTCTCTGGGCCTTGGGATCTAGAACGGCTCTTTGGCTGGGAATGCGGGGTGGGTGGATGAAGAGGGTTGTGATTTGGGGGCTGTCATCAAGAACAAAACAAACAGGCGTTGAGATAACGGGTACAGGGTACCACACTTTTTTTTCGTCTGTGTTTGTCCTTACAGACAGGTATGTATTCACATCCGCCAATGAGTGGACTGCTACACCTCAAAGACCGTCATGGCAATGACATTTACTTTGGAAACGAGGGAGAGAAGTCTGGTCCAACCCGTCTCCCTATATTACCGACTACAGGGACCAGGCGAAAAAGAAACGTCATCTGATGGAACTGAAAGACGGTGACGTCATTCTTACGTCATTTCCAAGAAGTGGTGAGCACAACCGAAATTGTAATAGGCCTTACACTATTACATGTATGATGTACGAGAGCATTACACACCTGATTAGTATGGTCTGTTTGTTTGTGCCTCTTTATATGCATGTAGCATATAAAGAGACACAAGCAAACAAACCACACTAGCAGTCTCCTAATGACACGTGTTGTGGGAGAGTTACTGCCTTTTACTGAAGCGATTATATTAAGCAGAGCATGTTCAATTTAGTTTTCAAAAGCTGCCTTCTACACATTCCTTTGCATGCTGAATAGCCCAAATTATACAAGCTTGATTTTTTTTTTTTAAAACAAAGTTGAAACCACAGTAAATTCTCAGGGAGAATTTCGCAGTTGGATCCTCGTCATAGATTCATGATGACTTCCCATGCAACGACTCGCCATTGTGCCGTTTGTGCCCGGCGGGAACCCAGTGCAAATTTGTTGTGAGTCAAAATTAAGACTGGTCACGACACAAAAATGTTCAGCACGCAAAACGGACGCAAACAATGAAGTCTCAGAAGGGCGAAGGCATCTTAAACGACAAAGTATCTTCGAAACAACAGGTCTGAAAATCAACCACAGTGAGACTGGAGACCTCTTAGGGAAAATAATTCATAGTTCTTTAATGATCATAAGTACGATATTGATTAAAAGACATGAATTGTCATTTGATGACACAACAACCTCTCCTCTCTCTCTCTCTCTCTCTCTCTCTCTCTCTCTCTCTCTCTCTCTCTCTCTCTTATATATATATATATATATATATATATATATATATATATATATACATACATGTATGAACATCTGCACTGATTGCACTAAAAAGTTAATTTCATTTCACGTGTACATAAAGATTAATATATAAATAGTAGAATATTTTGCGCTCATGTATTCCAAAATATTTCAGAATATTTTGCGCCCATTTATTCCAAACTGTGTGTACCGGAGTGTACCCTAATTTGGCATCCTGGTGACAATCCAGTATCGTCAAAAAGATGACCGAGCATGCTGGGAATCGGGGAATCACTTCTGGGGATGATGTCTGTAAAATAAAACCGCGCCCACCGACAGTAGGCAATGGCCCTTGTGATCCTTCTTCCGCACACGGTCTGACCGGGTGTGTGTGTACGTGTATTATTTATGCAGAAACGCAGTCTGATCGACCGTGAACTGTTTGTCAACAGCCTGTGACATGTCCTATTGTTCACAAAAATGATATAAGTCCCTTATTTTATTCCAGTGAACTATCTACTTCTGTTTGTGTATGTATATCAAAAAACTGTTGACGACAATGCTTTCCTCCAGCGTTTTCAGGAAGATTAAGATTTCAGGGACTATGACACACAATCATGGACAATTATAGCAAACATCATTGTGCTCCAACATACGAACTATAAGTCGACGGTTAAAAAAGAGGGGAAAACGAACTCACGAGGTAGAGGAGGACGAAACGTTTCGTTTACAATAATCAGCCAACAGCTTTAAGAATGACATGTTTTTTTAAATTTTATTTTCCATGTACAGGTGAATGTTTTCTTCTCCTCCCATTGTTCTCCGCCCTGTCTGATCGGAAACGTTAATGACTGTTCATTCTGTTTTCACGAGGAAAATAAATATATGTCAGTACAGTGATAACAGGGAAAATCGGTGATTATGCCTGTGTAAGTGCGAAAATAGTGATTTCCTTCAAAACAACAGCGATGATAAGGATATCCATGAGAACGCTACTAAGAACAGTACTTATCCGGGTCCCACTCGCACCTTCGGGTGAATCTTTTTCTTCTAACTCTATGGGGAAACGAGAAAAATCACAATGTTCTCGCGCTGCTCTCCATGGGAAAACATGGGACATTTTTATCATGAGATTATGAAGCCAGTGACTATAATTACTGTTTACCCTGTTTTCGTTGGGAGCACAGTTATCATTACCTAAAACAACGATACTGGGAAATTGGTAGAATAGTGTTTTTATTGCCCACAAAGGAACTTATGAAACCTGCTTTAAGAATATATATTATTTATGCTTGATATAAATCCTAACATACAAGATATACATATACACATTTATTAACAGAGATATTAAATATATGTCTTATTTCTACCTAACATGCATACCCGCAGTTCCAGAGGTAGGGCCATTTAGACTCGTATAAAAGCCATCTAGTCTCGAGAGTTTGCATGTACAAATATTTTAAGTTTCAGTCTCTCACGTCTGTTTCAGTCTTTCCATTCTGTTACAAAGTTATGCAAATTTCCATTTATTGAATGGTAATATTGCTCAGCTTCGTATTTTATCTAAAACAATGTTATGCATGATGTTTGTTTTTACATCTTACAAGTATACATCTAAAACTTGGCTCATCAAATATCAATTACACTGTCAGATGCATGTTTGTATTTCACATAACAAATGACATGCGTTTAAG
>JADBJO010010661.1:25000-35000 GCA_016801955.1 Conus betulinus | reverse complement strand
CCAAAATGGTAGAACTGATGACGGTGACGATGATGATGCAGATGGAGTGTTTATTAGAAAATCAAAAGATAATACTGTAAATAATTCTCGAAAGCCCATTCTGAATTTTTTAAATGCTAGATTGTGTTGTTTTCAACGGATACTGTAATAGTGACAAAAATGGCGAGTTTCCTTATGATATATGACTGCATTGTAGTGATATTACTGATTCTGTCGTTATGTCTAAAATGATTTGAGATAGAAAACTGTTTGATTACAGTAAGAAATAAAATAGACTGCTGGTTGGAAATTAATCTGAGGAATATACGTGACGATATAACCAACTCGATACAAGATTAGGAGCGCAAAGAAAGCATCCAATCAAGAAAAGATCATACATGTAAATATAGAGAAAAATTGAATTCTTTCCATTTTTCACGTCTGTGAAGGCTCAGAATCCATGGTTTTCATTTGAGGTCATAACAAAGTGACTTTACCATTTTGAAAGCATCGTCAAAGACAAATGCTTGGATACACTTGCATTTATCCTATCACTCTCTTTCAAATGTTCTTGCCATTCAAAAACATCCTGTGCGATCCTACTCAAACCCCATTAAAAAGAATCCCCAACCCGTCTTCATTCCATTTCCGTTACAATTTGTTTATTCTCAAACCGTGTTCCACAGACTGGCATGGAGACTGGTTTGACCATGTCCTGGACTATGAGAACGCAGCCAGAGAACATCCGGACCTTGTCTTCCTCTCTTGCTATGAGCTGTTGAAGAAGGTGATTACTGTGTGATGTAGTATGACGTTTGTGTGTGTGCTTGCGCACGCTCAGGTGCTCACTCGCGCCTGTGTGTGCTCGTGCGTGCGTGCGTGCGTGCGCGCGCGCGCGCGCGCGCGCGCGCGCGTGTGTGTGTGTGTGTGTGTGTGTGTGTGTAAGAGCTCAAGCATGCGTGATCAATCGTGTAGTTTTTGATTGTTTGTGTTGTTGTTGTTGTTTTTTTACAAACGCGGTTTTAGTACTGCCCTTCATACCTCTGATCACTTTATACAACCATTACGGATCGTTCAGACGTTCGTCCCTTAATTAACCGGCAAAAAAGGAAACTTTGGAAATCTGATGACTAAAAGAAAACAAAAGGTAAAGGTAAAAAAAAAGGAAGATTAGAATTAGTCGTTTGTCTATGGACATCCACCATCTGAAAGGTCCCCCAGCCCAACCTCTACTGCTGTGTGTGACAGGATCCTGGGGGACAAATCATGAAGATCAACCAGTTCCTGGGACTCAACAGGAGCAGACAACTGTGTGAAAACATCGCCGAAGCCTGTCAGTTCTCCAAGCTGAAAGCAGCCAAAGAGCCTCAAGACCCACAAATACATGGAGACGATGTATGGAAAAAGGGAGCTCCTAGATTGTACCGAAAAGGTCGGACAATCTTTGTCTGTCCGTCTGTCTGTCTGTCTGTCTGTCTGTCTGTCTGTCTCTCAGCATATGAAATGCTATTAGATTTGGCAAATAGAGGAAAAGTCAAATGGCTTCCGAAGTTCGTGATGTTTTGAGTACTTTTGACTTCTGTTATATATAGGAAATCGCAAATGTAGGAAGCCTACATTATGTAGAATGAGTGTTAAAAAGGGAAATTGATTGATTATGGCAAAAATGGAATTATGATATGACAGATTTATAAACATCTTTAGACCTGGGGCCAAATTACCTTTGGACTTGGGCAGATTTATCCAAAACATATCAACAAGATTTAGTTTCAAAAAAGCGGTAACTGAGGGCGGAAAATGAAGCAAGTTTTCAAAAGAAACGGCATTAGTTCCACCACACGGTACAGACAAACAGATAACAGGACAAAACACAATGCATTTCGACTCTCGGGTCTTCCTCAGGCAAAACCATACAACATTAACGACCACGAAAACGAAGAATGAGCAACACTTATCTTCTCATATTCGGCGCAAAATGGCTGTTGGATGAAAACGAGGCCGTTAGGAAGGGGATCATGGGAGTTGAAATGATAATGATGGCATTCATAATAATGGGTAACAATAGCAATAATTGTGATGATAGTGGCGATGATGAAAACGTAAATAGTAAGAGGAGTTTTTTTGTTTTGCTTTTTAATGATATACGACGATAATAGTTGTAGTGTTAATAGTGGCAAAACACTGGAGGGGAGAGAAAGAAAAGGTGTGGGGGTGGGGGTGGGTGAGAGTGGTGAAACAGTAGGATTTGTAGTTTGTTTTGTAATCATTGTTTAATGGTATGATATATTAGTGATGGTAGTGATTATGGTACTTTAATGACGGTGCTTAGTGGTAAAAAATATAAATGATACAAAAGAAAAAAGTGATGGGTGGTGATTATGATGATCCATCTATCCAACAAGATTTCGATTTTAGATTTCTGATTTATTAATGTACAGTTCAATATATAAAAGGAATAATGAACATGAAATAAGTGCCCATTGTATTGATCGACTACATCTCGATCTGCTGTATCTTGAATTATCAAATTTGCTTGGTGTATGAATGTTACTTCGTGAATCCACGAATGTGCGAATGTATTATTTTTTTTTGGGCTTTCCACAATTTCTCTGAATAAGATGGTAAACTGTTTTCAGTTTTATATTTGATCTAATGCTTATGTTGGATGATGACAGTATGAGTGACTGTTGTACCATGTATTCATTATCATTGATGACAGTATACACTGTTGTACCATGTATTAATTTTCATTAATGACAGTATTATTCACTGTTGTACCATGTATTCATTCTCATTGATGGCAGTATTATTCACTGTTGTACCATGTATTCATCGTCATTGATGACAGTATAATTCACTGTTGTACCATGTATTCATCGTCATTGATGACAGTATATTCACTGTTGTACCATGTATTCATCGTCATTGATGACAGTATAATTCACTGTTGTACCATGTATTCATCGTCATTGATGACAGTATAATTCACTGTTGTACTATGTATTCATTCTCATTGATGACAGTATAATTCACTTTTGTACCATGTATTCATCGTCATTGATGACAGTATAATTCACTGTTGTACCATGTATTCATTGTCATTGATGACAGTATATTCACTGTTGCACCATATATTCATTGTCATTTGTCACACGTTACATTGGGATGACAGTATAATTCACTGTTGCACCATGTATTCATTGTCATTGATGACATTATCATTCACTGTTGTACCATGTATTCATTGTCATTGATGACAGTATAATTCACGGTTGTACCATGCATTCATTTTCATTAGTGACAGTATTATTCACTGTTGTACCATGTATTCATTGTCATTGATCACAGTATAATTCACTGTTGCACCATGTATTCATTGTCAATAGATGACAGTATGACTTACTGTTGTACCATGCATTCATTGTCATTGATGACATTATCATTCACTGTTGTACCATGCATTCATTGTCATTGATGACAGTATAATTCACTGTTGTACCATGTATTCATCGTCATTGATGACAGTATGACTCACTGTTGTACCATGTATTCATTGTCATTAGTCACACCCCCCCTAAAACAAAAACAAAAAAATGAATGAGCAAGGGAGGTAAAAATGTGCCAGCAGTCAATTCCACTGTTGAATAACTCAAACATTGTCAGTCACGTCAGCGCAGACAGCAGCCAGGAATTGTGCAACTTTGCCTTTAACCTAGATCTCATACAACAGGCTGTCTTCCACTAGTTGACCAAGCAATGATTAACTGTCTGCAGGAGAGATCGGAGACTGGAAGAACTGGTTCACAGTGGCGCAGAGTGAACAACTTGACGCTCTCTTCAAGAAGCGGATGTCAGAGAGTCAGCTCCCCTTTTATTTCGACTGACGTGACGCACTGAAGAGATTAACATGAAGAGCTGCTGGTTGTCACTGAAGGGGTGATAACATATCGTGAATTGCAAATGGATGTAAAAGAACAACACTTTTCTGTTTTAAGGCCTTGATTCTTTTAATCAGACTGCGAACATTTATATGGTGACCTTTTTGCTCATTTAAGTATATATTAATCGATTATGCATATATATTCACGATTTTACAGGCATTCCATCTATATTCCTCCCCTCCTTTTCTTTTGTCACTCGCGCGCGCGCGCTCACCCCCCCCCCCCCCCCCACACACACACACACACGTACGCACGCACACTCGCGCGCGCGCGCGTGTGCGCACACACACACACACACACACACACACACACACACACACACACACACACACACACACACACACACACACACACACACACACACACACACACACACACACACACACACACACAAACAAACATGTTCATATTTGGCTTTCGGTAAATAATCAATCTTTTCTGTTAAAACTACTCATTATATTAACTTTCTATATCTGTTGCGAAGCATGTCCTCTTGATGCCTGGAGAAGGCGCATGAAAATAGCGGTGCGATGGCTTCAGTGCCCACCCCTCTCTCTCTCTCTCTTTCTCTCTCTGCTTCGAGGACAGCAATGATGATATCAGTGTTCGTTATAAAAGTTGTGCAGTGTATTGTAACCTCAAATATCAGGACAAACATATCAATGTGCATGGAAAATTCTGTCGAATGAGAGCGAAGAGCCTAGGTAGGTAGGTAACCTCGGTCAAATGTTTATTTCAAAGCGAACTGAGCTCGCTCCAGACACAACGCCATGAAATATGATGAAAAAAAATTATTTCACGTTAGTTTGCTTTTGATGCTTTTGAAATGCTCTTACTCCAGGTGACCGATGTGAACAGCTGGCTATATAAACAGTGTAACTTCAACTGATAATGATTTGAAGAGAAATAAAAAGAACGATAAATCATTCGTATGATTTGATTATTTTGGTCAATCAATGGATCTCTGACTCTTTCTCACTTCTTACTTCCATGTTTATCTGTATGTCTGTCTCTCTGGGTTTTTCCTTTTGCATTCTCTCTCTCTCTCTCTGTTGCTGTCTGTCTCTCTCTCTCTCTCTCTCCCTCTCTCTCTCCCTCTCTCTCTCACACACACACACACACACACACACACACACACACACACACACACACACACACACACACACACACACACACACACACACACACACACACACCCACGCACATGTATGCGTGCGAGCGCTCACACACACACACACACACACACACACACACACACACACACACACACACACACACACACACACACACACACACACACACACACACACAAAAGCGACAACTGACATCAACGACGGGCAGCAGCAGAGTCATCACCACTATCACCACCTTCACGCCACCACAAAAATGTGAAAGCCGTAAATCTTAAACTTTATTGTTGGCCTAAGAACAGTTCACACAGGCCCGTAAGCAGTGTTAGGCCTATACGTAATTTATGACCCCTGAGGGGAGAGGGGGAGAAAGTGGCCAAGAGATCAACGGGTCAGAGTGGTCAAGGGGTCAAGAGGTCAAGGGATCGAGTGGTCAAGCCTTGGTGGTAAGGGGGGTGAAAGCTTAATTGTGTCGGGGTCATCTGACCTCTTAGAGCGAAGCGGTCTTCAACAAGAGTCGGAAGACGGTTAGTCGTGGAGGGGAGGATGGGGGGAGCGGGGGGGGGGGGGGGGGGGGGGGGGGAGGAAGAGAAGGAGGGGGGGAGGTAGAGAGATCGAAGTCTCATAAGCAGCAAATTTCTTCCCCTTGTTGTTAGATGTGATGTTTTTTAGGAGTCTGTATGGTGATTTGTAGACATAAAAAGGAAATAACTCATTTTTTGTTCATTAAAAAGCCCTAGATCCACGTTGGCCACATCTGTTCACCTGCGTTATCGCCGGTCCTACATGCAGCAGCAAAACAGTATTCATTCAAAGATTGATAGAAAATATCATATGATATGATAAACCGGCCCCTAAGGAGATCATTTGGTGTTACAGGGAATGGCAGGAAGGATACAAAAAATGAAAAAAAGGTGACTCTGATAGAAGGCTTGATTGGAAAGTGAACAAACAGCAACAACAACAAAAAGAGCATCAGACTCGTAATATTGGAGTTGCGGGTTCGCATCTCCGCCGGGCCGTTTCGGTACAGGGGGATTTTTCCCTCAGAGTTAACATTGGTTCTGACTCCATTCCCAACACAGTCCTTCGAATGAGACTATAAACCGAGGCTCTGTGTGTGAACGCACGCACAACATCTTGCACACATGTAAAATCCCATCATCAACTTTCGGAAGAGAGAAGGCCAGTTTGACCGTTGGTATGGATGACACGTTACACATAGCATGCACCTTCCCCGAAGTTGGAGTATGGCTGCTTTAATGGCGGGATAAAAAAATGGTCATGCACACAAAATTGTCAGAATAATCAACATGATGATTGTGGACACTAAAATACGAAGAACGTGATTCTAGAATCACTCGTCTTTACACCAAGGAGTCAACATAAGGATGCGAGTGTGATAGTTATCATTCAGAATGTGTTTTCCAAGAACAGAGAACAAAGGACCATCAGTCTGAACAGTCATTATATTGCCATGTTTAAAAATCCGAGGGACGCCTCGCAAATGGCTAAACCTGTTGTAATACAATTTGTCTTAAGAACGGCTTCTCCAGACCTTATTCGCGTTTTATGCGAGTGCTCTTTAAACGTTAAAAGGGAATGTAGCTCTGTCAGCTCATCAAAAGAAGACTTTTTTTTTTTTTTTTTTTTTGCTGTCCCAACCTCTGCGCCACCTCAGAGGCAGTGCACCCACACCGCTCATTCCGACACCCCATCCACAGCCACAGCCCGGTCGGCCGCGCTTCAGCCCCGCACACCGGCAATCCACAGGAAGCAGTCAGTGTCAAGTCGTCAAGAGGCAACCCACCGGAAGAGACACTGCACTGACGCCGAGTCACTTCAGTGGTGTTCAGTGGCGCCTGTTCTGATCTAACATACGCAGGAAACCACCTACTAAGCCCTCTACTGACGACAATAATTGCTTAGTCGCGGAGCCGGCGTGAGTGAGCTCTCCCTCCCGAGGGCGCCACCACGTCCGTCCAACGACAGCCCCCATGGACTCGCCGATACCGGTGACCCCGACGGAACCAAACCAAGGCCACAGACGTGGAGAGGACATCGAAATTGAGGTCACCATGAGAGCAGGGCATCAAGGGCCACAGAATGTGAGACATTTTTTTTTATGCTGATCGATGAGAATGGGGATGATTAAGATGATGCTACGGAATTCCATTTAGGTCTGAGACTGCATGACAGGGCTGTACTCTACGCTTCCTTTCATAATATATCCCAGCGTCAACCAGGCCCGAGAGATACAGGCACCTGCAGTGTTGGTCAGGAAATTTGAGCAACACTCTCAGAAACCCATCCATTAAGTGGATGAAAGTCGACTGTGTGGTCCCAGTCTTCCCAACTGAGTCCGCAGCAAACTCAACTCTGGGTAGGAGCCGGTCGGGGCAGAAAAAAAACTACATGACTCTGATGGGATTCGAACCCACGACTTCCCAGCCGGGAGTCCGCGACGCTAACCACTTCGCCACGGCGGCTGGTTCAAAAGAAGACTTTGTGTAAGCACAAGAAGGAAATAACAGGCCACACACAGACCAACAGACAGGGACTGGGATCAACAGAAATGAAATGGTGGTCAAAAGCAAAAGGGAAAGCAAAGAGAGACATGATAATAGAGGAGCTGAAGAAAGAAAGAGGACGCCAAGAGAATCCAGAAAACAGTCCAGCAAGGTCAACAAGGACAGTGGACTACTGGGAAAACGCACTGCAAAGAAGTCTCACCTGGAATGATATATGGCACTCGGCACCTCTTACAGTCAGCTTCATCCTCAGATCTGTATATGACCTCATGCCCTCGAATTTGAATCTGGTCAAAAGGGGGAAATCAGATGACCCTACAAGTCCACTGTGTCGCGACAAAACACACAGTGGAACATGTCTGAGTTCATGCAAAGCAGCACTAACCCAGGGAAGGTACACATGGAGGCACAACAAGTGCTCCAGGAGATCGTACAAGCGGTAAAATTCTGCTGGTAGAAGCTCTATGCCACCAGGCGCTCCAGCAATTAAGTTCTACATGGCACGAGGCCACAAATCATGGTCAGGAACAGCTGTGATATCAAGAGCATGGAGGCAGGGCTTACTACATGGCGTAGACGACTGGGAATGCACAGCAGACCTTTCAGAATGGGAGAACCATCCGGCGATCATCTGAAAGAGTGGCATGAGGCCGGATATTGTTCTCCACTCAGGTTCATCAAAACAATTGATTCTGATCGAACACACTGTGCCATACGAAAGCAGAATGGAGCAAGCGCACCTCTACAAGACTGAGAAGTATGCCAGTTTAGCGAGCAGCTTGAGGGAATCCGGCTTCCAGGCCGGGTCTTCATTGTTAAAGTTGGAGCAAAGGGATTTGCAGGCTCATCAGCCTATGTTCTCATGAAACAGCTCAGGTTTTCAGGTAAGAAGAGGACCAGAACCCTGAAGGCAATGACAGAGGCAGCCGAAAAAGAGTTCCAGCTGGATCTGATTGAGGAAGAAGAGAAGTAAACTACATAAAGCTGAAATTTCCCAGCTTAGAACAAGTGTCCCGTTAGCAGTGGGGTAAGACGCCCCCCCGTCTAAAAAGGCACGCCTTGAGATGCCCACCCATCCAAAAGTTGTGGATCCAAATTCTGGCAGTGCCAGGAAAACAAGACGTTGGCGGTAGACGGTCAGCTGGGAGTCATGACCTGGATGCGGCTCGGCCCCCTTAGAGTGCAAGGAATTCAGGGTCGAACCACTTGTCTGAGGGGGGGGGGGGGGGGGGGGGGGGGGGGGGAGGGAGTCTGAAGATCTTCTGCTGTCAAGCTGTCCTTAGAGTTCTTCCTACCAAACGCTCTTTACGAGTACTTGTCAAGAAAAACCCCCCACTAAAGTGGAGAATACAGCTTTTACAGAAAGGAGGGTATTTTTAGGAGCACTCTTGAAACCGGTATTATCAATGCTAGGAGGTTTTTTAAGCGGATTGTAATGGAGTATACCAAGAAAATGACGCTAGTAGATCCTAGACTGCTAGACAGTGCCCCGAGTCGGCCAGTCCTTGATGCAAAATCTGATAGTTTGAAGAAAATGGACCGAGATATTGAAAATGCGTTTCAGTCGGAAGAGCTGAATAACAAGGAGAAAGTTTTCAATCTAAATCAGATGTTGTCTCGTTTCTTGAAGAGTTTTGAACAGTACAACAATCAATCTTTAGGATCTGTGACGATGATACCCCCTAAACAAGACGAACAGCAAGAAGAGAAAAACAGAAAAACCAGACCTGGTCATGGAGGATGTCTTAGTCACTGTTCCAAAAACGTTGAGGAAAAAGGCTGAGTTATTACTACATCGTCTCAAACTGAATTCTGACCTCTCGTGGAACGAACGTGGTTAAGTCTCCTATCCTGGACAAATGGTAAAGCATTCCAACCTGGTCGATTTGATTCATGGTACTTTAAGGAAACGTTCGAAAACGGATGACCCCGAAGAGTGGCAAGACAGATGAAAGTCCCTACAGATTTAATGGAGAATCCGATCGTTGGAATTTTTTTTTTTATGGAAGGTCAACAAGTCCTTGTGGCAAAAGGAAAAAGAAAGAAACAAAATAAGAAAAAATGCCAAGATTTTAAGAAATCAATATTTTTCTCCGTCGTATCCATCGGATTTTGGTGGTGTTGGCGCTCTGAAACGAACAACAAAACGAAATCTCAAAGGCTAAAAGACTGGTTGTCTTTTCAAGACGCTTATCCTTTATACTTGGTAGTTTTACGTCACTTTCCCCTTCACCGAATCACCGTTGGTGGGCTGGATCATCTCTGGCAAGCGGACCTCATTAGCGTTCATTCTCTGAAAAAAAAATGTAATCAAGGATATTGCTTTTTGTTGTCTTGTATTGACGTCTTAAGCAAGTACGCCTGGGTCGTCCCATTAAAAGGCAAAACTGGGCCCCCGTTTAGTTCAAGCTCTTTTGAA
>JADBJO010010661.1:0-22500 GCA_016801955.1 Conus betulinus | reverse complement strand
GCCATGGTGTATGTGTGTGTGTGTGTGTGTGTGTGTGTGTGTGTGTGTGTGTGTGTGTGTGTGTGTGTGTGTGTGTGTGAAATGATGTATATAAACTGAGTTAGTATTAACAAAATAATCCTCAAATACATTTACGATTCAGACGTTAACTCTTCAGCCAACGTTTTTGTTCGTTTAATTTGTATTTTCCTTTCACTTTCTACGGAAGCATCGTGTGTTGAGGAAAAACGTACTACAGTGATACATCTGGTAAAGCGAGAAATCAACTCTCAAGTGCAACTGAGAATTGCCACTTGTATGCTGCATAAAACTTAAAAAATCAGGTTACACACACACACAAAGTATGTGAACGTATACATATCTAGAAAGCTAATAATACAACCTACAAGCTGACACCAACATTTAGCTGGAAAACAAAATGGTTTGCCTATTTTTGTTCAACACATAATTCCACACGAGCAGGTATGCACGGAGACTTTTGTATATAAACGTATGCACACACAAACGCACGCGTTTAAGCTGTTATGAATCACAGGATGTACATTTTTTGTGGTATCACATAATATATGAACACTAAGAACCATAACTACACTTTTACTTTACAAACAGCCTATAGGGACTTTAAAGTGATATTGTACAGAATTGAAATTTCAGTCTGAATGAGTTGTATACTAATGGGAAAAGAGAAGAGAGAAAAGAAACAAAACAAGAAGGAGGTGACAGAAGAAAGGGGTACGACAGGAAAAAGAAATTTGGGAGAAATAGGAGGCCTTTAAAGACTATTCACACACAGATGAAGATGAACGGCTTGTGCTTCTGATGTTTGTCTTCTTTCCCTGTTGTTTTTGTCACTTTGCTCGCTAAATACGAGAAAAATCAGTTGCAGATATCATGCCTTGCAGTAAAGGAATCAAACAGTATTCATTATTGTTTCATTTCTGTTTCTTGACACTCATCTCCCCTTCCATCATTTTTTTATCACTCTTTCCATGTCACTCTCTGTGTATGTTTGAACAAGCCTCTGTATGTGAACTTGCATGCACATGTGCGAGTGTATTACGAATGTAAGCCTGTTTTGCTGCGTGGATATTTTCCGTGTAAAGGTATGCAAAAGACCTCGTATATGCACTCAAAGATACCGTACTTCTTATTTTTCTTCTGAACTTACAGTATTTTGTTTTGCTTTGCCAATCGCGAGGTCTTTGGGTCAACATGACAGTGAACCTCTTACGTCTGATAACCTGACAGGTACTTGTCATGTACTCTCTTTTTGGGTGCAGTTCACTTTATCTCATTTCATTTCATTTCATTCGTGACTGCTAAGTCAGTAGGACACGTAAATTTGTTCACAGATACACAACTCGGAGTGAGACCTTCTGTGTGTGTATGTATGTGTTGTGATGATTACAGATCTAGTCTTATTCTTACGTGGTTGCACACGAGTGTGTGTGTGTGTGTGTGTGTGTGTGTGTGTGTGTGTGTGTGTGTGTGTGTGTGTGTGTGTGTGTGTGTCTAGAAATTAGCAGTTCTCTGGTCAGGTTTCTCATCACGTACGAAAGGAATCAACACACACACACACACACACACACACACACACACACACACACACACACACACACACACACACACACACACACATACGCACACGCACTCACACACACACACACACACACACACACACACACACACACACACACACACACAAACTGTGTGCAACCACGTAAGAATAAGACCAGATCCGTAATCATCCCAACACATGATTACATACACAGGAGGCCACACACACACACACACACACACACACACACACACACACACACACACACACACACACACGCGCGCGCGCGCGCGCGCGCGCGCGCGCGCGCATGGAAGCAAAAACAAACCTAAAGAGACGTTGAGAACCTTGTTATCTGTGGTATCAGTGACCCATGGTACTGTGCATGCATACTATGCATACATAACCTTGACCTTGAACGATCAGGCCAGACACACTGCTGTCCTTCCTATTGCACTTGAGTTCCATGCACCACTACTTAACCCGACCGTTGGCTCTTGTGCTTCAGAACACTGACGTACCACTGCATTTATCGTAGCCTTGGTTGTAAGTAAATAAGCCTTCTCTTTTCTTTCCTTCCTTTCTTGTTTTTTTTTCTCTCCTTGTTTTTTTTTTTTTTTTAATCTTGTATACTGTTGCTGTGATGGATATTTTGCACAAAGCGCTCTGCTGTGTTATAATGTTTCAGGGAGTGTTGTTTTGAGCACTTTGTAATGTTTTCTTTTTGTCACATCTGGAATGAATTCATTTGCCTGTTTTGTAGGAATGGAATTCCGTGTGATGTAAGTCACGACACACATAAGGTGATTGTGGACATCTGATTAAAACAGTAATTTTCACATGATGATGTTAGCATTACTGAAGTGAGAGAAGAGGGAAAGAAATTGACTGTATATAGAAGGGAAAATGATAGATGGAACAAGAGATCAAACATGAAGGTTTGTAGTAATCTAAAGTATGATAAAGAGTATTGTGTAATAGACTTCCCAACAGGTAAATGTGTAATCAACACGAGAACTGACGACGAATCTTAACAGATAATTCATGTGGATACACACGACATAAGACCTTTGTACATTTGGCTGCTAAATACCTCCTGCATGTTACAAGACATTACACAAACACAGCTTGGAAAATTGTTTACTTGCTGCTATTAATGTAATCTGCTAATACGGATATTTGTATCCAACCTTTCCATAAGGGAAAAGTGAGATTTGAAGGCAGCAACGTTCGCTCAAAAAATCATTTCATGAAACGCGTAGTTGTATTTTTCAGTGCACTCCACGCCAGTTTTACTTAAAAAAAAAAAGTAATCAGAAAACGATGTTTGCTATGGTTTCAAAGAAAAGAAGACGAGTGGGGGTAGGTCTCGGACTAGTATACGTGCAAAATGACACCCAATCCACCGTGCATATGGTGTAATGAATGACACGTCACGCGCAGCTCACACGTTCGCCAATGTTTCCGCCGTGCTTAATCATCACCGACCAGAATCGTTGTCAGTTCGTTTCAAGTAACACAACTTTGACCAGCAGCGTTCACTACCCCCCCCCCCCCCCCCACCTCCTTCCCCCCGGTCTGGTTTTAAGAATTACGTTGCCATCAGAATATATAGTAGCCTACATTGAAATATCAGAGGAACTGAAGAACTTACAGTGGGTAAGTTTTCTTTTTATCACTCGTATGAAATACGTACAGTGCATCGATTATTCTTAAACTAATATTGTCAAAAATTTTGGGGGCCAGAAACCACCTCTTACCATATGAAACAAAAAAGAATCATAGCTAATTTTATTTTTTTCCAATGTTCCATATAAAGTTGTAACCATGGCATTGCAGAGTCTGAAAGAAACTGTTGGGTGTGTTGGGTAGAAGAATCCATAGATAAAATTAATTTGGATAAAATTAAGGATTTCAGAACCGCCACCTTTCCCAAGGTGTATGTCAAGGCAGTGAAACCTCTCACAAAGGGCCTTATGCGCTTTAGAGGAAAAGAATGTCGCGCGTGGTAGAGAAATAGGTAATGGGCTGATTAGCAGTATGCCATCACCTAGCGCATAAGGTCGAACTGTGTCAAAGAGGTTAAAGTGGTAAGGTAATTAATTGTCACGTGACAGATGACACCGAAGGTAGTGAGGACCCTCCTGAGTTCGAACCTTCCCGACAATGAAAAGGAGGAAAATGTAACCACGAGGACTTGGGAGCATCGAGTGTGCACTAAATACTCAGTCAGCTGAAGTTGCTTTATAGACAGACCTTGAAGAGCAGAAGTCTTGGGCTTGTTCAGATGGTATAGCCGTAGGGCACTGTGTTGAGGCTTTGTCAGGCTGGTTGAATGTGTGTGGACGTTTGTTGTCATAGCTTTCTCTAGGATAATTACTGTGTTAAAGTGGCTCCTGGAGTCGGCGGGAATTTTCGATGTCCACTTGGTGCCATGTGGCTGTTTCCTAAGCAGTTAGGTAGGGATGTGTGTAAATGCTGATGTGTGGAAGAATGTAGCGAAAAGGGAATTCAGTGTACTTGGAAAGAAGGTGGTGGAGAAGCAACATGGACAAAGGCATGGCCCAAAGGGAAATCCTTTGTGTCCATCCCTATATAAACTGAGGACAACAGCATGACGGGAGAGGAGGAGAACACCACACAAGAGAGAGGAGCAGAAGAGAGAGAGAGGAGAGAAGAGTGAGCGGGACAGAGTGGGGTTGAGAAACACGTGGTCTGGTAGACAGAAGTGACAGCAAGGTCTTAGGGTAAAAGACAAGCTGAAAAAGAACAGACTGAGTTTAAAGCCCAGAGGTGGGTGAAGAAGACAATGAAGAAGATTACTACGTCGAGTTCCCAGAGACGACCACGAAGACCCAGTCCTGAAACCTGGAGCCAGTCAACCAAGGGCGTCACCATCACCCAGTGCTGAAGAAAACTTGAAGTGACGTGTTCAAGAACTGTGGTGTGGTGTGAAGTGGTTGTGTGTGTGTGTGGAACAAAAAACCAACACAAAAACAAAACAAACAGGCATTGAGATAATGGGTACAGGGTACCAAACTTTGTTCGTCTGTGTTTGTCATTACAGGCAGGTATGTATTCACATCCGCCATGAGTGGACAGGACAGCTACACCTCAAAGACCGTCATGGCAATGACGTTTACTTTGGAAACGAGGGAGAAAGTCTGGTCCAACCCGTCTCCCCCTATATTACCGACTACAGGGACCAGGCGAAAAAGAAACGTCATCTGGAACTGAAGGACGGTGACGTCATTCTTACGTCATTTCCAAGAAGTGGTGAGCACAACCGAAATTGTAATAAGACCATTACATGTATGATGTACGAGAGCATTACACGCCTGATTAGTGTGGCCTGTTGCTTGTGTCTCTTTATATGCATGTAGCATATAAAGAGACACAAGCAAAACAAATCACACTAGCAGTCTCCTAATGACACGTGTTGTCGGAGAGTTACTGCCTTTTACTGAAGCGATTATGATAAGCAGAGCATGTTCAATTCAGTTTTCAAAAGCTGCCTTCTACACATTCCTTTGCATGCTGAATAGCCCAAATTATACATAATAAGCTTTTTTTTTTTAAACAAAGTTGAAACCATAGTGAATTCTCAGAGGGAATTTCGCAGTTGGATCCTCGTCACAGATTCATGATGACTTCCCATGCAACGACTCGCCATTGTGCCGTTTGTGCCGGCGGGAACCCAGTGCAAATTTGTTGTGAGTCAAAATTAAGACTGGTCACGACACAAAAGTGCTCAGTACGCGAAACGGACGCAAACAATGAAGTCTCAGAAGGCGAAGGCATCTTAAACGACAAAGTATCTTCGAAACAACAGGTCTGAAAATCAACCACAGTGAGACTGGAGACCTCTTAGGGGAAATAATTCATAGTTCTTTAATGATCATGAATAAGATATTGATTTAAAGAAACATGAATTGTCATTTCATGACACAACAAATGATCTATCTATCTATCTATCTATCTATCTATCTATCTATCTATCTATCTATCTATCTATCTATCTATCTATCTATCTATCTATCTATCTATCTATCTATCTATCTATCTATCTATGAACATCTGCTTCGATTGTAAAAAGTTAATTTTCATTTCACGTGTACATCAAAGATTAATATAAAACAGAAGAATATTTTGCGCCCATGTATTCCAAAATATTTCAGAATATTTTGCGCCCATTTATTCCAAAATTGTGTGTACTGGAGTGTACCGTAATGTAGCAATGGCCCTTGTGATTCGTCTTCCGCACACGGTCTGACCAGGGTGTGTGTACGTGTATTATTTATGCAGAAATGCAATCTGTTTGTCAACAGCTTGTGACATGGCCTATTGTTCACAAAAATGATATAAGTCCCTTATTTTATTCCAGTGAACTATCTACTTCTGTTTGTGTATGTATCAAAAACTGTTGACGACAATGCTTTCCTCCAGCGTTTTCAGGAAGATTAAGATTTCAGGGACTACGACACACAATCATGGACAATTATAGCAAACGTCACTGTGCTCCAACATATGAACAATAAGTCGACGGTTAAAAAAGAGGGGAAAAAAACGAACTCACGAGGTAGAAGAAGACGAAACGTTTCCTTTACAATATCAGCCAACCAGCGTTAAGAATGACATGTTTTAAAATATTTTCCATGTACAGGGTGAATGTTTTTCTTCTCCTCCCATGTTCTCTCCGCCCTGTTCGATCGGAAACGTTAATGACTGTTTATTCTGTTTTTCACGAGGAAAATATATGTCAGTACAGTGACAACAGGGAAATCGGTGATTATGCCCGTGTACGTGAGAAAACAATGATTTCCTTCAAAACAACAGCGATGATAAGGACATCCATGAGAACGCTACTAAGAACAGTACTTCTCTGGGTCCCACTCGCACCTTTGGGTGAATCTTGTTCTTCTAACTTTATGGGAAAACGAGCAAAATCACAATGTTCTCGCACTGTTCTCCATGGGAAAACATGGGACATTGTTATCATGAGATTATGAAGCCAGTGACCATAATTACTGTTTACCCTGTTTTCGTTAGGAAACCAGTTATTATTACCTAAAACAAGGATAAAGGGAAATCGGTAGAATAGTGTTTATTTGCACACAAAGGAACTTATGAAACCTGCTTTAAAAAGATATATCATTTGCGCTTGATATAAATCCTAACATACAAGATATACACATGCACATTCATCAACAGAGAAATTAAATATATGTCTTATTTCTACCTAATATGCATACTCCCAGTTCCAGAGGTAGGTCCATTTAGACTCGTATAAAAGCCATTCAGTCTCAGAGTTTTGCATGTACAATTATTTAAAGTTTCAGTCTCTCACGTCTGTTTCAGTCTCTCCAGTCTGTTACAAATTTATGCAAATTTCCATTTATTGAATGGTAATATTGCTCGGCTTCGTATTTTATCTACAACAATATTATGCACGATGTTTGTTTTACATCTTTACATGTATAAATCTGAAACTTGGCCTCAACAAATATCAATTACATTGTCAGATGCATTTTTGTATTTCACATAACAAATGACATGCGTTTCAGGTACTGCAAGTTAAAGTGTCTTCATCTTTCAGTCAGCAAAGATAACAGATCAGTCCAAGATAACAATGATGCGGACAAAGTATATGCAAACTGTCTGTTCATTACCTGTATGTATATACATGATATATTATCTGCACAGCTGACATAAAAAAATGTTATTTATTTGTGTTTTTACTTTCTTTTCTTTTCTTTCTATTTTTTTTTAGTTCTGTCGTTCGTTCTTTCCATACTTTCGTTCTGTTGATTTCCAGGCACGTTCTGGCACCACCAGATCCTTCTCATGCTGATGAACGACACCACGGACTATGTGGGTCACATGGACAGAGATCATTTAAATTGGTGTTCCTTTGAGAGTCTGACTGAGCATGATAGCCCATGGCTATATGGTACCCATGTCCCCAGGTGTGTAAGTCGTTTGTCGCAACATGTAAGATTTTGTTTGTTTGTTTAGGGTATAGCGTGATATCGTGTCGAATGGCGTGCGGGGTCAACCCGATGTGGTGCGATGTGTGCCACATGATGTGGCTGGTGTTATGGAATGGGATCGCCACGGCGTGGTGCTAGGTGACGAAATGTTGGGACATTAGTTTTTTTTTTTCTGCACCATTTCAGATTAAAAAAAAAAGCTATTTCCCTCTCCCCCCACGCCTTTCTCTCCCTCCACTTACATAGAAATGGTAAGAATTAATGTGTTGTACCTAAGGAGAGAAAAAGACGGGATGCATGGCAAACGGGGATGTTCTTTGCGTCAGAAAGTTGGAGCAGATATATGGCAGGGCGAAAGTAATTATTTCTTTCCTGCAGAAAACCCCACAAAACTGTAACAGTTATTCTGGACATTTTTACTTACAGCACCATCGGAATATTCGAAAGAGGATCTGATTATAGTTAAAAATAAAGTAGAGATAATCCGAAATAATGTTCCATCTGTCTATAATCCATGCATTTGGCTGGTTTCAATCGGGAAATAACAGTCGCTACATCCGAACCTCGCTGATCAGTTCCCATTATCATTATTCGGTCACTCAAACATCCAAGTCCATGCATCCAAAAATGTGTAAGGTTTGGGATTTACATCGCCAGATCGACTGATGGTGTCTCACGAACATCCAAATGTGTAAGGTTTGGGATTTACAGCGCCAGATCGACTGATGGTGTCTCACGAACACTATTATAGTATATATCATCTAAGCGTTTAGAAGTGTACAGTATCCAACAGTCTGCCTATCTATTTGTCTATCTGTCTATTTATGTATATATGTGACGTCAGACAATGGTGACCAGAGGGGCTGTGCCTTCACGTCTCTCTGCTTGAATTTGCTGTCTGCCGTCCATCCGTGGTCACTGTCCTCGATAACACAGTCAGTCCAGCAATGCAAGGCGCTTGGCCATTGATTGCTGAAGCGAAAGCTTCCGTCAGAGCTGCGCTCCGGAGTGGAGTGATTCGACGACGTGTGGTGGACCCAGTCAACGACCATGAGCAGCCCCTGCCAACGGGTCAACACACAGTGCCACTGGACTGCCACTGGACTTTGCCAGCCCGAAGACGTGGGCAGACTTCGAACGAACCGAGCGGCTGTTTCGTGAGTCTATCCGAACGAAGCATGCAGATGCCGTCAAGTTTGCTCACGGGGATTTTCGATCGTAGCTTCGACTCCTAGGCAAAGTTCAGAACGTCTTCTGCTTTTTGGAAGAGCAGCGTGACGTCAACCCTACGATGACGCCAAACGAAGAGGCGTCACAAGCTCCAGATCTAGAACTTCGCGTTCTGAGATTTATCTGGAGAGCTGTTAACAAGTTTCCCATTCAAATCGCCGAACAAATTCAGCATGAATCGGAGAAAGATGAGTTGCGGCAGAAAAGTCGAAAAAGCTCATCACTACATTGATCACACCATCTTCCCAAGTCTTAGGAAACACTTCAGACAGATGTGTAGAAAGACAGGATCAACATAGAGCGCGTAGGTGGAAAAGTATGAGCTAACGCAGCTTTTGGTTAGATAATCAGAAACGTGTCATTGAGATCATCAAGAACGACAGCAGATCAGAAGCACGACCCACTTGTCCCATGGAAGTGGATGTGTTGACAGAGTTTTTCCAGCAGAAGAGTGAAAAGGTATTGGAATATCCCCTCCCCCCTCTGCCCTGGCCTGTCAACGTTGCCCCTCTTCCTCCTGAAGAAGAGCTGCAGATGGACCCGTTCACCGATGATGAAGTGATATCTGTGGTGAAATCGCTGAAGAATAACACAGCGCCTGGATATGATGGAGTTGAATATTCTTTTCTGAAACAACATCTGCAACGTCTGTCATTACCTTGACGGCAATATTTAACATTTGCTGGAGAAACAAAGAATTCCCACTGATTGGAAACATGCCACGATCACTTTACTTCCCCAAAAAGGAAGGAATATGATGCAGCCTGGTGATTGGAGACCAATTTCCTTGTTGACGTCTTTGTACAAGATCTACATGAAGTTAGTACAAAGGAGGCTTTTACAATGGATTGTTTTGACCGGAAGGCTGTCATCAAAACAGAAGGGGTCTATCCCAAGAAACGGCCTTCAAAAACACGTATTCTGCTTGAAAACTGCAATTGAGAACTTCAAGCATGTATCAAGTCAGTTCTACACTACTTTCGTTGACATCAAGGACGCCTATGGGAGCATTGATCACAGAGTGAAGTTGGATGCAATGCAGAGCGCCGGCTACCCCCAGCACATCATCGACGTGACGGCGGATATCTACACCAACTCTACATTCCAGGTGCAGACAGGAGACACGTCCACGCCCAGGATTACCAGACATCGTGACATCGTGCAAGGATGCCCGTGGTCAGCTGTTGCGTTCATTCAGGCATTGGACCCATGGATTCGATGGATGGAGCAGCCGTTCACACCATCTTCAATGCCTTCTCCATGTCAGGCATACATGGATGATGTATGTGCCAGTGCTCGCTATGAGGAGAGCTTACAAGAAATGATAAATCAGACGGAAACCTTCCTGCATTACACCGGATTGGAAGTGAAACACAGAAAGTGTGCCACCAGTCATGCACAACGCACAGGAAACAACTGGGCTTCTACAGATGTGACTGAGAACGCCCACGTGACGCTGCAAGGGGAAGATACACCGATGTATGGAAAATGAGAGCCATACCAGTATCTTGGATTTCAAACAAATCTGACTGGAACTTCTGAGAAAGACTAGCTGGCGCAGGCGAGCGAGGTATTTGAAAGAATGCTAGAAGAAATGTCGCTTTCACTTTTACCGGCGTGCAAGAAAATTGATGCTGTAAACGTCATGGCTTCTTCAAAATTGAGCTTTTATTACAGCAATTCAAAATTCACAGCAAAAACTCTTGAAGACTCTGAAAGATAAGATAGTTGATTTTGTTCGCATTCATCTCAAACTAAACTCTTCTTCCAATCGAGCGCACATGTTCCTTCCCCGAAAACAAGGCGGCCTTGGTCTGTTGAAACCAAGTACCATGTACTACGCCAAACGCATCTCCTTCCTGATCTCTGTTCTGAAAAGTGATGACCAACATGTCAGAATGGTAGCGCACAACAGTTTCCATCTCCACATGGACAAGAGAAAAGTGTCTCACGCAGACCCAGACGACAGCAATTTTGGAGGATATGCCACAGACACCCGAAGGGAAGTTAAGGAAAGGCAGCAAGGACAACTGGTCACTTTCTTCCTTCGTTGAGCTCCATGAGCTGTGCGTGCGACTGGATCTAAGCTGGAATTCAATGAAAACAGCGACAGTTTCGGAGTAGTACTCCCAGCTTCTGATGATGGTGTAGTTCAAATGCGCTACAGTAATTCTAAACAATTGTACAGCGCAATCAAAAGAATGCAAATGGACAAAGATTCACACCATTTTCAGCAGCTGCAACACCAAGAGAGAATCACGCGGGATGCAATTCCGGATGCGGCAATGACCCACTCCATAGGACACCTCACCAACACAACGTCAATGACCAAATAACCAGGTTCATCAGCAAGGGACGTCTACAGCTGCTGGAGACCAATGCTGTGAACAACATCTACTATCCTGATACTTACCGGAGAGAGTGTGCTTTGTGCGGGTTTCGTTCTGACACAAATTCCCATGCCTTGAATGGATGTCGTTGACTGAGGGGCCTCTACACACAAAGACACGACAGATGCTTGGAAATCATCAGAAAAGGAGCTAGAGACATGCATTGTGACGGATTTTGTGGATGTTTTTCAAAATAGGCCCGTCTCTATAAACGGTGTTGAAGATCTACCCAGGCTGAAACCTGATTTATGTTTCATCGACCATCGAAACTCGGTGGCATTCGTCATCGAGATTTCAAACCCATTTGACACATTCATACAAACATGCTATGAGAGCAATTTCAAAAGTACTCGCCTCTTTGCTATGTTCTGAGTGATGCCGGTTTAGCACGAAAGTGATTGTTCTAGTAATAGGTTCACTAGGCATGGTTCATAAAAGAGTGGTTTCAGGGCTTTCAGTGTTAGGACTGCCCGTAACCAAATGTAAACAAATTGCAAAATACTTGAGCATGTCTGTCATGATTGGGTCTAGGCGTGTTTGGTCAAGGCGGAATCACCTCATGAACCAGCCTTGAAACTGACAGATGATGACTTTAAAACTGTGTGCTATAAATAGTATTAGATATATAAAGCTGACTAAAGCACTGACAGACAAAGAATTGAAGCCAGCCGAGAGAGAGAAAGAAGAACGTGGGGACAGTGAGAGAAAGAGGAGGAAGAGAGAGAGAGAGAGAGAGAGAGAGAGAGAGAGAGAGAGAGAGAGAGCGAGAGAGAGAGAGAGAGAGAGAGAGTATGTGAAAGATTTTTATCGATGCGCCTTATGGTTGCATAATTGTAGTTATCACAACGTTTGCAATAAAAATGATTGATATGTATGTATGTATGTATATATGTGCATGTGTGTGTGTGTGTGTGTGTGTGTGTGTGTGTGTGTGTGTGTGTGAGAGAGAGAGAGAGAGAGAGAGAGAGAGAGAGAGAGAGCGTGCGTCGTCAGTGCGCACGCGCATGTGTATGTGTGTGTGTGTGTGTGTGTGTGTGTGTGTGTGTGTGTGTGTGTGTGTGTGTGTGCGTGCGTGCGTGTGTGTGTGTGTGTGTGTGTGTGTGTGTGTGTGTGTGTGTGTGTGTGTGAGAGAGAGAGAGAGAGAGAGAGAGAGACACACACACACACACACACACACACACACACACACACACACACACACACACACACACACACACACACACACATACACATGCGAGAGAGAAAAGAGAGAGAGAGTGTGTGTGTGTGTGTGCGCACTCGTGCTCGCGTGCGTATGGGCGTGCTTGTGTACGTGCATGTGTGTGTGTGTGTGTGTGTGTGTGTGTGTGTGTGTGTGTGTGTGTGTGTGTGTGTGTGTGTGTGTGTGTGTGTGTGTGTGTGAGAGAGAGAGAGAGAGAGAGAGGGAGAGAGTTTGTGTGTACGTGTGTGTGTGTGTGTGTGTGTGTGTGTGTGTTGTGTGTGCGTGTGTGTGTGCGTGTGAGAGAGAGAGGGAGAGTTTGTGTGTGTGTGTGTGTGTGTGTGTGTGTGTGTGTGTGTGTGTGTGTGTGTGTGTGAGAGAGAGAGAGAGAGAGAGAGAGAGAGAGTTTTGTGTGTGTGTGTGTGTGTGTGTGTGTGTGTGTGTGTGAGAGAGAGAGAGAGAGAGAGAGAGAGAGAGAGAGAGAGAGAGAGAGAGAGAGAGAGATCATTCTCTTGTTTGTATTTTGATAGATCAGCGACTGTCGCAGGGAGTGGCTGGACGGCTATGTTTTGCCCATGTTCAACAGATTCCGGCTTCTGCCACAGCAGGTGAAAGAGAAGAACGTCAAGGTCATCTACAGCTACCCGGAATCCCAAAGATTCCTGGGTGTCTTTTTTCAACTTTGTACACAGCACCCTATTGATGCCACCTTATGAGGGAACCTGGTCACATTTCTTTGATCTCATGATGGGCAGTGGATGTAAGTGTTTGTGGGTGTGAAATGAAAACAACCAAAGCAAATCAGCCAGGCTACCAAACAACCCCCCCCCCCCCCCCCCCCATCCCAACTATGACAGACAACAAAAAACAAAAACTCGGTATATACATCTACGATCTCTGATGTGGAAACTCGATGAAATAAATGAGCGTAGTAACTTTACAGAATCAGCAACAGTGTGAGCACGACTCATATATACGATAAGAACAATTTAACATTGAATGCTTCGTCTTCAACACTCACGCGTTACACCTGTCCAATCGATAAGGATCACAAAACAAATCATAAACAGGACATCGGAAATCTTGTCATGTATTTCCAATATATTGTGAATGGCATTTGACTGTGGCTTTGGTCTTTTACTCCTAACGTTCACCTCCATGCTGTCTACTGACAGTTACAGCTCAACTTGACAAGGGTTGAATGCGCTAAAGGAGCTCCATCACGCTTTGCGAATTTTGTAATATATTATTATTATCTCTTATCTTATAGTAAATAATGATTAATCTTTGACCTCTGACCTCGACTTTTGAAACAATTGCAACTCTCAACATGATTAAACGCTGCATGAAGGTGGATAAAGATTAGTTGCGGGAATCGAAATCACTTACGCATGCACTTTTTCTAATTACATGCTATGTTTTGACCTTGACCTTTAATCTCACATCTTGAACTTATCTCCGACCATGCAGATGTACTGATATCCTATTTCCATTTTTGGTGCGTGGGAATAATCAGTGGTGTGATAAAAAAAAATAGTTTGAAACAAAACAAAGCAAAACAAGACACAAAGTGCTTGGAAGCAGGACGTGAGTTATGAGTTCTGTTGTTCAAGAGATTTCGAGGAAGGAAACTGTCCGAATGTTCAAGATTCCACACACAGGACAGACTGAAGATTAAGGTGCCTGCACTAGGGCAGTAATTGAAGTGCAGACCAGTGTCGACGGGCAGCAGACATGGACTGAAGACGACATCGAGCGCGCCAGCCGGATAAGAGGAAACCAAAACAATGTACCGAGGCCAATGATCGTCAAATTCAATCGCTTGAAGGACAAAATGGCTGACCAGTCGAAACTTCTGAGACAGAGTGCTAGAAAATCGAGCGGTGAAGGCGGTCAATGACTGGACTCGCCAGCGAGCCATCAAGCCAGGGTGGTTTCTGAAGCCAGAAACCAGGACAAGGTGGCCTGCTTCAAGAACGGCCGGCTGGCAGTGGGACGACGATAGCTTGGGAGTTTCTTCTGGGTGCTAACGCGATAGGACCGCAAGCACCTGATCATCGATTGTCACCAGAACTTGCAGGTCAAAGGGCACGACTCAGCGACGTGGATTGTCCTGAACACGCCAGCTTTCCCAAACAGTAATTTTCATGACGACAAAACAGAGACTTTCGGCAAGAAACAACCAACTCGCCACGATTTTGGGCCACAAGAACAGTCCGTCACCTATACTGCAGTCAACAAAAGTCCGGGCAAAGAGACGATTCCAAACACAGGCACTGTATCCAGGCGTGCTGAAAGAATTGGAAATAGGACAGGTCAGACCGCTCAGGGGAGTTCAATGGACCTGTGTGCAAAGTGGAATACATATGCGATAAACTACGTGACTCTGCATTCATAAATTATGTCAGTAAGTGCGACATTGCTAGTGTAACGGAAACATTCTGAACCTTTGTTTTTTTTTCTACAGTGGTGTTTTTTGTTCAGCATGACAATTTTTTTTGGTGCCGAAGCAAAGAGGCTTTGTCATAAAAGCAGTAAATGAGGACGGGTCAGTAGGACAAGGACGTAGTCTTGTTTGTTTGTTGTATTGTGTCCGCGCATAGTCTTCTCCAGGATAATGTAGATGTAAAGGATGATATTGTTATTTAGAAAAGAACATACACTAAGTGACCAGTTATGAAGATCTCTGATATCGTATACGTGGTGACCTTAATGCAGAAACAGTTAGTGAGCTGCCAGCTTCTGAAGACATCTCAGACCTACCACATTTTCCAAAATGGTAGAATTGATGATGGTGACGATGATGATGCAGATGGAGTGTTTATTAGAAAATCAAAATATAATACTGTAATTAATTCTGGAAAGTCCATTCTGATTTTTTTTAATGCTAGATTTTGTTGTTTTCAACGGATATTGTAATAGCAACAGAAATGGCGAATTTACTTATAATATATGACTGCATGGTTGTAATATTACTGATTCTGTCGTTATGTCTATAATTAATTGAGATAGAAAACTGTTTAAATACAGGAGGAAATGAAATAGACTGCTGATGGAAATTAATCTGAAGAATATACGTGACGATGTAACCAACACGATACAAGATCAGGAGCGCAAAGAAAGCACCCAGTGAATAGATCATACATGTAAACATAGAGAAGAATTGAACTCTTCCCATTTTGTACATCAGTGAACGCTCAGAATCCATGGTTTTCATTTGAGGTCATGTCAAAGTGACTTTACCATTTTGAAAGCATCCTCAAAGGCAAATGCTTGGATGCACTTGCATTTGTCCTGTCACTCTCTTACAAATGTTCTTGCCATTCAAAAACATCTTGTGCGATCCTACTCAAACACCATTAAAACAAATCCCGAACCCGTCTTCATTCCATTTCCGTTATAATTTTTTTTCTACTCAAACCGTGTTCACAGACTGGTTTGGGGACTGGTTTGACCATGTCCTGGACTATGAGAACGCAGCCAGAGAACATCCGGACCTTGTCTTCCTCTCCTGCTATGAGCTGATGAAGAAGGTGAACACTGTGTGATGTTGTATCACGTTTATGTGTGTGCGTGCGTGCGCTCAGGTGCTCGCTTGCGCGCCTGTGAGTGTATGTGTGTGTGTGTGTGTGTGTGTGTGTGTGTGTGTGGTGTGTGTGTGTGTGTGTGTGTGTGCTCGTGCGTGCGTGCGTGCGTGCGTGCGTGCGTGCGTGTGTGTGTGTGTGTGTGTGTGTGTGTGTGTGTGTGTGTGTGTGTGTGTGTGTGTGTGCGTGTGTGTGTGTGTGTGAGCTCAAGCATACATGATCGTTCGCGCAATTTTTGATTGATCGTTTTTTTTGTTTGCTTTTTAAAAACAAACGCGGTTTTAATCCTGTCGTTCATATCTCGGATCACTTTATACACCCATTACACATCCATCAGACATTTGTCCCTTAATAAGCTGGTCAAAATAAAACTTTGAAAATCTGATGACCAAAAGAAAACAAAAGGTAAAGGAAAAAGAAGAATATCAGGATTAGTCGTTTGTCTATGGCCATCGACCATCTAACAGCCCCCCCCCCCCCCCCCCCCCAGCCCAGCCTCTACTGCTGTGTATGTGACAGGATCCTGTGGGACAAATCATGAAGATCAACCAGTTCCTGGGACTCAACAGGAGCAGACAACTGTGTGAGCACATCGCCGAAGCCTGTCAGTTCTCCAAGCTGAAAGCAGCCAAAGAGCCTCAAGACCCACAAATACATGGAGAAGACGTATGGATAAAGGGAGCTCCTAGATCGTACCGGAAAGGTCGGACGATCTCTGTCATTCCGTCTGTCTGTCTGTCTGTCTGTCTGTCTGTCTGTCTGTCTGTCTCTCTCTCTCTCTCTCTCTCTCTCTCTCTCTCTCTCTCTCTCTCTCTCTCTCTCTCTCAGCATATGAAATGCTGTTAGATTGGTCAAATAGAGGAAAAGTCAAATGGGCTTCCGAAGTTCGTGATGTTTTGAGTACTTTTGACTGCTGTTATGTATAGGAAAACCAAGGTGTAGGAAGCCTACATTATGTAGTAAGAGTGTTAAAAAAGGGCAAATTAATTGTATATGGCAAAATGGGAATTATGACATGACAGATTATATAACTATAGGAAAACGTCTTAAGACTGTAGCCATCTTAAGACCTGTAGCCATATTACTTTTGGGCTTGGGTAGATTTATCCAAACCACGTCAACAAGATTTAGTTTTCAAAACGAGGTAACTGAGGGCGGAAAATGAAGCACATTTGAAAAAGAAACGGTATTAGTTCCACCACACGGCGCAGACAAATAGACAACAGGACAAAACACAATGCATTTCGACCTCTCGGGTCTTCCTCAGGCAAAACCATACAACATTAAGGACCACGAAAACGAAGAATGAGCAACCACTTATCTTTTCATATTCAGCGCAAAATGGCTGTTGGATGAAAACGAGGCCGTTAAGAAGGGGATCGTGGGAGTTGAAATGATATGATGGCAATAACAATAATGGTAACAATAGCAATAATAGTGATAATAGTGGCGGTGATGAAAACGTAAATAGGAAGAGGAGGTTTTTTGTTTCGCTTTTTAATGATATACGACGATAATAGTTGTAGTGTTAATAGTGGCTAAACACTGAAGGGGAGAAAGGAAAAAAAGGGTGTGGGGGGTGGAGGTGGAGAGTGTGGTGAAACAGTAGGATTTGTAGTTTGTTTTGTAATCATTGTTTAATGGTATGATATATTAGTGATGGTAGTGATTATAGTACTTTAATGATAGCGCTTAGTGGTAAAAAAATATAAATGATACGTAAGAAAAAAAGTGATGGATTGTGATGATGATGATCCATCTATCGAACAAGATTTCGTTTTTAGATTTCTGATTTATTAATGCACAGTTGAATATATAAAAGGAATAATGAACATGAAATAAATGCCCATTGTATAGATCTACTACATCTCGATCTGTTGTATCTTGAATGAACAAATTTGCTCGTTGTATGAATGTTACTTCGTGAATCCACGTATGTGCGAATTTAATTTTTTTTTCTTGTCTTTCCACAACTTCTCTGTATAAGTTGGTAAACTGTTTCCAGTTTTTTATATTTGATCTCGTGCTTATGTTGGAATGACAGTATGACTCACTGTTGTACCATGTATTCATTGTCATTGATGACAGTATGACTCACTGTTGTACCATGTATTCCTTGTCATTGATGACAGTATGACTCACTGTTGTACCATGTATTCATTGTCATTGATGACAGTATGACTCACTGGTGTACCATGTATTCATTGTCATTGATGACAGTATGACTCACTGTTGTACCATGTATTCATTGTCATTGATGACAGTATGACTCACTGTTGTACCATGTATTCATTGTCATTCGTCACACCCCCTAAAACAAAACAGAAAAAAAAATGAGCAAGGGAGGTCAAAATGTGCCAGCAGTCAATTCCATTGTTGAATGACTCAAACATTGTCAGTCACATCAGCACAGACAGCAGCCAGGAATTGTGCAACTTTGCCTTTAATCTAGATCTCATACAACAGGCTGTCTTCCACTGGTTGACCAAGCAATGATTAACTGTCCGCAGGAGAGATCGGAGACTGGAAGAACTGGTTCACAGTGGCGCAGAGTGAACAACTTGACGCTGTCTTCAAGAAACGGATGTCAGAGAGTCAGCTCCCCTTTTATTTCGACTGACGTGACGCAATGAAGAGAGATCAACATGAAGAGCTGCTGGTTGTTTGTCACTGAAGGGTGATAAGATGTCGTGAATTGCAAATGGATGTAAAAGAACAACACTTTTTCTGTTTCAAGGCGTTGATTCTTTTAATCAGACTGCGAGTATTTATATGGTGACCTTTTTGCTCATTTAAGTATATTAATTGATTATACATATATATTCACGATTTTACATGCATTCCATCTATTTCCTTCCCTTCCTTTTCTTTTGGCAGTCGCGCGCGCGCGCACGCACACACACACACACACACACACACACACACACACACATGCTCATAGTTGGCTTTGGTAGATAATCAATCTTTTTTTGTTAAAACTGCTCATTATATTAACCTTTCTATATCTGTTTCGAAGCATGTCCTCTTGATACCTGGAGAAAGTGCATGAAAATAGCGGTGCCTTACAAAAGTCAGACTAAACCAGTACACCCAGACCCCTGATGGTTTCAGTGTCCCCCCCCCCCCCCCCCCCCCCCCCCTCTCTCTCTCTCTGCTTCAACGACAGCAATGATGATATCAGTGTTCGTTACAAAAGTTGTGCAGTGTATTATAGCCACAATTATCAGGACAACCATATAAATGTGTATCGAAAATGTCTGTCGAATGACTGCGAATGGCCTAGGTAGGCAGGTAACCTCTGTCAAATGTTTGCTTATTTCAAAGCGACCTGAACTCGCTCCAGACACAGCGCTATAGACTATGATAAAAAATATTTTACATTACTTTGCTTTTGAAATGCTCTTACTCCGGAATGACCAATTTGACTGGCTGGCTTTATAAACAGCGTAACTTCAACTGATAATAGAAGAGAAATAAAAAGACCGATAATTCATTTGTATGATTTGATTATTTCGGTCAATAAATGTATTTATGACTCTTTCTCACTTCCTCCTTCCATGTTTAGATGATGTATTTCTCTCTCTTTTTTTTGCATCTCTCTCTTTCTCTCTCTGTTGCCTGTCTCCGTCTGTCTGCCTCTCTCTCTCTCTCTCTCTCTCTCTCTCTCTCTCTCACACACACACACACACAAAACGCTCACACAAAACACTCACACAAACACACACACACACACACACACACACACACACACACACACACACACACACACACACAGAGACGCATGTACACATGCACGCGTGTGAGCGCTCACACACACACTCCCCCCGTCCACAGCCACAGCCCCGCCCGCCGCAGCCCCGGCACTTGCAATCCACAGGGAGCAGTCAGTGTCACGTCGTCAAGAGGCAACCCACAGTAGGAGACACTACGCTGCCGCCGAGTCACATTCAGTGGCGCCTGTTCTATCTAACATACGCAGGACATCACCTACTGAGCCCCCTACTGACAACAATTATTGCTTTGTCACTGAGCCGGTTCAAGTGAGCTCTCTCTCCGGAGATTGCCGCCACGTCCGTCCGTTTTGCTTTGCCAATCGCGAGGTCTTTGGGTCAACATGACAGTGAACCTCTTACGTCTGATAACCTGACAGGTACTGTCATGTATGTCTCTCTTTTTGGGTGCAGTTCACTTTATCTCATTTCATTTCTTTTCATTCGTGACTGGTAAGTCAGTAGGACACGTAAATTTGTCACATATACAGAACTCTGAGTGAGACCTTCTGTGTGTGTATGTATGTATTGTGATGATTACAGATCTATTCTTATGTGGTTGCACACAATTGTGTGTGTGTGTGTGTGTGTGTGTGTGTGTGTGTGTGTGTGTGTGTGTGTGTGTGTGTGTGTGTATAGAAATTAGCAGTTCTCTGGTCAGGTTTCTCATCACATACGAAGGGAATCAACACACACACACACACACACACACACACACACACACACACACACACACACACACACACACACACACATACCCACACACACACACACACACACACACACACACACACACACAAACACACACACACATACATATACGCGCGCGTGCGCACGCACACAGACATACACAGACAGACAGAGAGAAAGACAGACAGACAGACGGACACGCGCACACACACACACACACACACACACACACACACACACACACACACACACACACACACACACACACACACACACACACACACACAAACTGTGTGCAACCACGTAAGAATAAGACCAGATCCGTAATCATCTCAGCGCATGCATACACACACGCACAGGAGGTCACACACACACACACACACACACACACACACACACACACACACACACACACACACACACACACACACACACACACACACACACACACACACAACGGAAGCAAAAAAACAAACCTAAGAGAGACGTTGAGAACCTTGTTATCTGTGGTATCAGTGACGCATGGTACTGCGCATGATGCATGCATACATAACCTTGACCTTGAACGATCAGGCCAGACACACTGCTGTCCTTCCTATTGCACTTGCGTTCCATGCACCACTACTTAACCCGGCCGTTGGCTCTTGTGCTTCAGAACACTGACGTTACCACTGCTCATTTATCGTAGCCCTGGTTGTAAGTGAATAAGCCTTCTCTTTTCTTTCCTTCCTTTCTTTTTTCTCTCTCCTTGTTTGGCTAAATCTTGTATCCTGTTGCTGTGATGGATATTTTGCACAAAGCGCTCTGCTATGTTATAATGTTTTAGGGAGTGTTGTTTTGAGCACTTTGTAATGTTTTCTTTTTGTCACATCTGGAATGAATTCACTTGCCTGTTTTGTAGGAATGGAATTCCGTGTGATGTAAAGTCACGACACACATTAAGGTGATTGTGGACATCTGATTAAAACAGTAATTTTCACATGATGATGTTAGCTTTAATGAAGTGAGAGAAGAGGGAAATAGCTTGATAGTATATGGAAGGGGAGATGATAGATGGAACAAGGGATTTGTAGTAATCTAAAGTATGAAAAAGAGTATTGTTTAATGGACTTCCCAACAGGTAAATTGTGTAATCAACACGAGAACTGATGACGAATCTTAACAGATAATTAATGTGGATACACATGACATACGACCTTTGTACATTTGGTTGCTAAATACCTCCTGCATATTACAGGACATTACACAATCAGCTTTTTAAAATGGTTTACTTGCTGCTGTTAATGTAATCTGCTAATACGGATATTTGTATCCGACTTTCCTTAAGGGAAAAGTGAGGTTTGAAGTTAGCAACATTCACTTAAAAAAATTCATTTAATGAAACGCATAGTGGTATTTTTCAGTGCACTCAACGCCAGTTTTACTTACCTTTTTTCAATAATCAGAAAACGATGTTTGCTATGGTTTCAAAGAAAAGAAGACGAGTGGGGGAAGGTCTCGGTTTTAGATGACTTAACATCTTAGTTGAAACAGGTTTTGAGTCTTAAAACAAAACACAAACAAACAGAACAAACCAAAACAGAACAAACCAAAATTTAGAAAGAGTGGGGGTTAGTTGCCGCCAAGGACATTGACAAATAAAGCACAGGACAAGAGACACTAAAACGCTTTGTTTGTCAATGTGCTTGGCGGCAGCTAACCCCCACTCTTTCTAAATTTTGCTTCGTTCTCCGCCATCAGTCGCTCCAAAAGAACAAACCAAAAGAAAACACTGCTAGTAAATCTTAAATAAATGTCAGCGAACCGACCAGAGAAAACGTGCACAAACGAGTCACAAGACAAAACACAACGCGTTTCGACCTGTTAGGTCTTCATCAGGTGAAACAAAAATGAAAAAAAATAACGAAAATGCACTTATTTTTCATCGCTTCAGATTGCTTCTGAGTTCAGCGCAAGGAAGAAGGCGTTACTGCTAGTAAACCATATCGCCTGTATTCTTTGTCTCTGTCAAAAGGGCTTTGACTGCTTGCGATGAGTGGAGTATTCTGGCTTAAAGACCGTCACGGCAATGACCTGGAGTTTGCAAGCTT
>JADBJO010010660.1:59435-70853 GCA_016801955.1 Conus betulinus | reverse complement strand
TTACTTATATTATATCGTATAATCGTGACAGACAGACAGGACAGACAGGGACAGAAGGGAAGAAAGGTGAAAGGCAGTCTTTGCCAGATTCTCCTCCATTTTCTTCTTGTTGACAGACACCAGCGTGCCCGAGCTACAAGGGGTTTTCAAGACCCCGGATGGTCAGTCGCAACCCTGCGAGGTCACCAGTCTGGGCAATGACATGTACTCCTTCACCTTCGTGCCCCAAGAGACGGGCACGCATGAAATCCTGATCACCGACAAGGGAATCCCCGTGTCGTGTAAGTTACTGGTGTTGGGCTGGTTTGAAATGCACACACACACACACACACACACACACACACACACACACACACACACACACACACACACACACACACACATATATATATATATATATATATATATATATATATATATATATATATATATATATATATATATATACATGCACGTGCACGCGTTCGCATGCGCACAGGTACACACTGCAAGTGTTGGGACTAGGCCTACGGTAAAACGTAAGAAACAGACAGAATAACAGCCCCTGAAGGCTGTCGCAATAGAATTAACTGGAAATTGGAATGAGCTCTTGAGAGTACTGTACAATTTTGTGCTGAAGCTATAAAATATTGAGCCATGATGTTGACACCGGCATTGAATCTGAATCTCTCAAAATCAACACATGGGATAAAGATAGATAGTGATAAGACATTTCAAGTTATTCTGCGTACGAAGACGTCACCCAGAGGTAAAAGCGATAAGGTTTTGATGTAGATTCAGCAATGTTTTAAACATTTTTTAACATCAGCATTGGCGGCAGGCTGGTCTGCAACCTTCGTTTTGCAGACGATATCGACCACATGGGGGGCAGCAACACCGAGCTCCAGGATATGACAAACAGATTTGTCACAAGAGCAAGTGCCTACGGCATGGAGGTCAGCACAAAGCAGTCAAAGGTCATGGTCAACAGCACGACTAACAGCAGTGCCAACATAACCCATGAATGGTGAGCCCCTGGAAGAAGTGACCAGCTTCAGGTACCTGGGAGCAACCCTGTCGAAAGACGGCACCTGCACAGCAGAAATCCGAATCAGGATCAACTCCGCATCAGCAGCGATGGCCAGACCGAACAGGGTGTGGAAGAGCAACATCAGATTCGACACAAAATTCCGACCCTACAAGTCACTAGTGGTCTCCATCCTGTTACATGGCGGCGAGACATGGGCACTGATGGCCGAAACTGAAAGAAGAATCCAGGCGTTTGAGACCAGGTGCCTGAGGAAACTACTCCGCATCTCCTTCAAAGAACACAAGACCAATGATTATGTGTGGAACCTGGTCACCAACCTAGTCGGACCCCATGAACCACTTCTGGCAACCGTCAAACGACGGAAGATGGCATGGTTTTGGCCACGTCATTCGTCACAACACCCTCTCCAAAACCATCCTTCACGGTACCGTTGAAGGAGGGCGCAGACGAGGACGGCAGAGAAAGGGCTGGTCCGAAAATATAAAGGACTGGACCAAAATGACCATGCCAGATCTCCTCATGACAGCTACAAACAGAGGAGCCTGGAGGAAAACGTCGGCTGCCTCATCACGTCCCTCCAATGACCGCAGCGGTCAGGGGAATGACTGACTGACGATCAGTTACAACTGCTGTCCTTTAAACTGCTGACGTATTGTGTGCAAAACTAAAAACAAACATCAAAATGCATCCAGTTTCTTGCTGAAACTCCTAGCAAGCAGAAGAGCAGATATAAATGAATACCTTCCTAAGTAAAAAGTGATAAACACAGAAAGATAGGATGCTATGTGTGATAGATCATATGTATAAACACATCTTGCCAATATGACTCGTTAAGATTTTGTTATCAATTATGCTGACATGACCACGTGAGACGACACAAAGGCAGCAGTTTGAAACAATTTTGTTTTCGCAGTAACAGTTCCCAGATTCATACGATTATATAATACATTTGCTTTTGGGGAAAGCTGGGGGTGGGGAGGGGGGGGGGGGCAAAATGAAAAATGGTAAACAATTGATTCATCAGGACTATTTGAAATCAATGTAAAACATAGAAAATCAGCTAAACGACGACGAAAGTTCAGCAATAACATCTGCCAAGATAGGTCCAAGCCTAACATGTTCAAATTTACGCTTTCTTCAATCACAGTCTGCAGTGATTTCTATAAAATGGGTTTGGGGATGTATACGAGTTAACGCCCCTGTTCATCCTCGCCATTCAGCTCCACTTGCGACCACAGTTAAAACGGTGAGACAGTGATGAGCAGTGGTAAATTATTTAGTAACCGACCGTTTTAGATAAGTTTTCTGAAACTGGATCTGTTGTTTGATTCAGATCCCCGAGAAACTTCAGTGTGTTTCTCCTCCGGCCACTCACCAGTTTTCCATTGAGTTTGGACACATTTTCTTCTTTTTCTTGTTCTTGTTTTTGTTGTTGTTCTTGTTGTTGTTGTTGTTGTTCTTCTCCTCCATTTCTTTTCTTTTCTTTTAGCGAATCTTGCTGAGAGACAGGCAAACACACAAACATGGAAAGAAACATATGCATGTGAAAACTTAAATCTTCTTGAAGGAGGTGATAATGTGTTGGTTTTTTTTATGTTTGCAGGCGGTCCTCTTCCATACACTGTGGGAGATTTACCCGAGGGGCAGTCACACAAGGTCTACGTGGATCCTGATGAGCTGAGGCAGACAGAAGTGAATAAGCCATGTGAGGACTCGGTCTTTTCCTTCACTTGAAAACTTGACAGATTTCACACCACTACCCTCGTTTTAATCCCGTTAACCTGTGACAGTAAAATGCGCAAAGAAGATGGGATGGTGGGAGAGAAGTGGGGTAGTTGTTGGAGAGAAAAAAAAGGGGTCGGGTGGACATGCCTACCACAGTTCAGAAATGGATTATGATTCAAAACTGGTGTTAGGTCTGTACTTACTTTTCCGTTTTGGATTCCACGTTTTCGAAAGCCTAATATTACGTGGAATTGTGCAACTTCATCGTCACAACAGATTTATCAGTATGAATTCAGCCTGCTGTTCCGGCGGAAAGCCCAGTGCTGTAGGACAGAGCCGCGCGTAGTTTTTCTTTTTTTTTTTTTTTGATTGCCTGTTTGTATATTTGTTTACCTGTCCCAAAGAATTTTTAATGCAGAATTCTGTCATGGATAGCTCTCATTTCAGTATGGCTTCTTTTATGTAGGCGACGTGAATGTCGAACTCGGGACCTTGAAGAATTTTTTTTTATTAAACAGGCACGTGCATTCACGAACGCATGCACACATGCGCACACACACACACACACACACACACACACACACACACACACACACACACACACACACACACACACACACACACACACACACACACACACACACACACACACACGCGCGCGCGCGTGCGCACACACACACTCACTCACATGTACGCACATACACACACACGCGCACACACACACACACACACACACACACACACACACACACACACACACACACACACACACACACACACACACAGATGTGTGCACATGAAAATTCAAGGCTGAAATACAGACACAACGGGATTGCTGAAAATTGAACCAGTCTTCTATAGCCAGTATATCCATGGTACCACATGGTCATTCTTCTGTAGTTTGCGGCTGCCTTCGTCCAGCCTATCGCCATCTTTTTTGTGGTCACTGTTACATGTAATATAGGACCATCAACATGTTGACGATCTTGCCCTGTGCACTGTGAATTTTTATATGTCGATGAGTTCGCATGTCAAAGTCCATTACAACCAACGGAATTTTTTTTTTTTTTTTTGGCTTCCGCGCATTGCCCGAAGAAGACCTAAGCGGTCGAAACACGTCGTGTTTTGTCTTGTGATTCGTTTGTCCACGTTGTTTGGCGGAAGAACTATGAATACTTTTTTAAAATTCGCGCCGCACTTCTTTCGCTCCCATCTTCTCCCTTCTTCCATCAGTTCATCTCTCACACCATTTATGTCGGCTCATTCCTACACAAAAACCTGGATTTCTTCAAGCACAATCTCAGCAAATTGAGGACATACAAGTTTGAAGAACATTTGCAAGATTTCAAATTGGAATGTCTCCTCTCTGAATTCTTATTTCTTACAGTAAGCTTACATAGCGAACAGTGATAACGATAAACTGTATCCATTCTGCAAAAACACACCACAAACTGAATTACATTTTGTATTTGTTTGTCCGATGTACCGGGAAATAAGAAACGAATGTATTAAGCCCAAGTACTTCCCTAAGACGTGTATGCTGAAATTCTGTCGACTAATGTTTGGTAAAACGAAGGTATTGTTTTACGGTTATCTGATTTGTTTACAAAGCGTTAAACTTACGAATGTAGTCTATTCAGTGTAAATGATTCTTGTTCAATTGCTACCATGTTATGGGCCGGAGGCCTGACGTTAAAGCATATTTTTGACTTTGACTTTGACACACAGACACAGACGCACACACACACGCACGCACGCACAAACACACACACACACACACACACACACACCACACACACACACACACACACACACACACACACACACGCATGCACGCGCGCGCGCGCGCGCGCGCACACACACACACACACATACACACACAGAGCACACATTTTGCCCTGTTAAATGTGACATACGTGTGAGATTAAAAAAGTGTCCCCCTTTTCTTCAGTATGATGCTGTTGAGACTTTTTGATGAGACTGCAGAATAAACATGCTCTCTCTCTCTCTCTCTCTCTCTGTCTCTGTCTCTGTGCTTCCTTATAGGTATTGTGCGCGCTTTATGAGTTCCAGACTTTTGACTGATGGAAAGCGATGATTGCACGAAAAATTGATTAATTTGGATGTTGGATGTAATGCAGTTATTTCATGAAAACCTAACTGTAATATTAATATGATCAAATCTGTAACGAATCTCTCTCTCTCTCTCTCTCTCTCTCTCTCTCTCTCTCTCTCTCTCTCTCTCTCTCTCTCTCTCTCTCTCTCTCTACTCCTCTCTTTCCATACAGGTATTGTGTGTATTTCGTTTTTTTTTTTTTTGTCGTCCCTCTTAAAAAACCATAGTAGCGATATTTCCAGATTCTTGATTGCGCCTCTTTGTTTGACATGGACCCCCACCACAGGTGAATTCAACGTTCACACCCATGAGGCTGGCGGTGGGGAACTGACTGTGGACGTCAGTGGACCATCAGATGACGTTCACGTCGACGTCAGGGAAAGAGATGATGGCTCAGTCGGTGTTGTAATTGTATTCACCACGTCAGGTTCGCATCGTGCACTTCTTAACACGTAATGAATGACGGCGAGTGAAGCTTTAATGGTATACAAGCGTGTGTGGTGTGGTGTAATGGTGTGTGGGCGAGAACAGTATGATGTGCTATGATGTAAAGAGTAGATTGTGATGCAAAATTGAATCGCAATTGATTGTTGATTGAAACGTAAACGTGGTTTTACGAGACACAAAACCCAAGCGATTACCTGTCAGGTGTTGACGTTTCTGACACCTAAGCTGAAGGTTGAAGTCGTATAGCTTTAGGACCTTTGAAGCAGTGAGTTGTTAGAAGGTCACTGTGTCTTAGCACGGCATCATGAAAGATGGAGCCCATCCCTCCCTTCTGCCGCCTGATCCTTCCCTGAACTGAGTCAGGTGCCCTTTTATCGCTGATCGGACAGAGGGGGGGGGGGGGGGGGGGGGGGGGGTTTTAAGCCTGATGCATTGGGTCCCATGAATTGAACCCACAACTGTTTGGCTCCACAGACGAACTCACAAACCATTCGACCACAGGCCCATCTAAAGATTACTGACAACGAAGGCGTGAAGGAGAGTGGGGGGGAGGTTGAGTTCAAGAACTTTGCATACTGTCGGTTCAAGGCAGTAGTTGTGTGCACACATTTTCATACTGATCTAAAAGGCATCCCTCCCCAAAAGACAGATAAAGTGTAACTGCTTTTTTCATAGTGGGTGTCCAACCCAAAAGACCAGAGGCTTTCGGTTTTGGTGCATCCATTTTAGAGAGAAAGCTTTGTGTAAGAGAAACACGTCAGTGTTTGTGTTGCCATTGGGGGGGTCTGGTGCAAATGTTAGAATTCCTGAACGTTTTATATTACAGCGATTTTGTCGAAGGTATCATTGTCGGAGGAAAAGCATTTCTAATGCCTCAAATTCGTAAATATATTGCAGTATAGACGTCTTGTTTCTAAGGGTTTTTTTTCCAGTGTCGGAATCACTTTGTAAGTTTTAGAAAGCGGTCTGAAGTATGCCCGACTCATTATACCATCAACGTTATTTCATATATATATGTATATATATATATATATAAATTTTATATATAATGCTGAACAGTTAAGTAGTGGGGGAAAAAACAAGTGCAGGTTAACAATTCTTCCATCATTATAGTAATGACTTGCAAAGATTTGAAATTGAGAGGAAATTTTTTTTTTAATATATAAAGAGATATAAAGATAGATACGAAGATCGATAGATAATGGGAAGACATGGGAGATGACCTTGACATTCTATTATGATTCGTTCAGAAAAACAAATCTTTGTGGCTGTTATTCAGGATAATGGCGAACTTTGTGAAGTGCTTTTTTTGATGAGGCTATCTTCAGTGTGGCAATTTCTGTCAGCCAGACACACATCTTGATGCCACACACACTCGAAGGCGTTCTTTGAGTTCAAAGTCTCCAAATTTGTCGTCGTGAGATCGCTTTTTTGTTAGAAGTTATACTCTGTCTGCACTCTGGACGTAAACTTCTGTCTAGTTGTACTTCTTTTAATCAAAATTCAAACGGGTGTTTCTTGAAGGGTGTTCTAAATCTTTCGTCCGTGGCCTGAGTTTGTCAGTTTATCAAGATGGCTGATGGTATTGGTGGACTTGTGTTTTCGAAACAGATTTACTGTGTAGGTAAAGTTATTGATTGGATTGTGTCCACTCTTTCGAGTGTGCAGATGGTTTCTATCATATCTTGGGAAACTTGAGTATCCAGAAGCGTGATACTGAACTGAACATAGTGTCAGTAGCAGAATCCAGTGTATTGGTACCTGCTTATAACTCAAGATTCCTAGTAGAACTCGATTCCCTCGTTAATCTGTCTGTTCTTTGAGAGGGGACTAGTTTCTGCCATGTGAAGATGTGGTCCAAGATTGCTTGTTTTGTAAGGTATGAAGGGCTGAATTTGTTACTGACTTCTTTCATCGTTTCTACCGTAGTTAACAGTTCATTTGTCTTTCCCTCTGAATTGGTTGCCACACGTATCTGTTCACCATTGCATGTTGGCCCGCTGCCAAGGAACACATTTTGAAAGGCATTAATAACCATGATGAAGCAATGGACAATGGTTGCTCGTATTCTGGGCCTTGACTGACACGCGTTGTTCCCTGTGGGGAGTCAGTCACGGCATATCGGTGTGTTAGAAGGAAATGCTTGATGCTTCCCTTTGCCTTTGGCTCTCTGAGAGTCCACCTTGCCGAACACCCAGTATCTCACAGCTCAATGGTGGAGTAGTAAACATCATTCCCTGCGTATAGATTTGAAACTGAAACCTAAGATATTTCGGTTTATTTGCAAAATGATTCTATCCGTAGGTCTACTTTTCGTCTGAGGGCTCGTGAAGGTGTTCTCTATCAAACGGTCTCGACCTTAATACAAGACACATGGCGATTTATCGTCTGGCATGTTTACAGGGGACTACCATTGTGTCATCAAACTGGATGACGAAGAGATACCCAACTCTCCGTTCAGTGTGCGTGTTGCTCCTACCGATGCTGAATACAGCAAAATCACTATGCAACCAGTCCAGCTAACGGGAATAAAGGTAGGTTTATTAAATACTACGATAGTGCTGTTTCCAAATCATGTAAAAAAAATCCCGTCCATTTTGATTTGACATGAGAAAACGTATACACTGTTTAGATATAGTACCGGACATTCGTTCATAACCATTTCAATGCAGACATGTTACAGGTCAGTCTTACCAAGTTTGACGAATCAAAAGCAGTGAACATTTAACATTGTTTTCTTTTTTTTTATGTTACATTGAACGTGTGCTGGAGTATCCTTGCACGCTTTAATGGATTGTGTGTTCGTCAATCTTTTCAAGGTGTCGTTCCGCACCTGTTGATCCTGTCACTGATTATTTGCACATTGATGAAGGCTACTTTATTTGTATTTTGAAACTGCATGACCTAATGCAAACGCAAAACAAATCGCCATTAAAATAACTAACAAAGAGCACAAAAAAGTCGAAAACGAAAAGAAACTCCCAACTGATCATTGGACATGTACTTTGGAGTATAGACTAAAGAATACAGCGGTCCATTACGTTTTTACATAGACAGATCAAATAAATATCACCTACAAATTGAGAGAAAAAAATACCGAGTCTGAAGGTGTTATATCAGTAGTGACGATAGCAACAGCTGTGGGGTTTTCACGCTCAGCTCCTGCACTTATAATATACTTGGTTTGAGAGAGAGAGAGAGAGAGAGAGAGAGAGAGAGAGAGAGAGAGAGAGGGAGGGAGTTAAGACTAAAACAAGAAGTGGCAGGCGGTTTCTGTCCGTACACATAAGCCTGGCTGATCATCCATCTGATCCAGGAGCTTACGGTCTGTGTTATTATCAGCATTTCTCAGGCTAGACCACAGGATGGCGTACTAAGGAACTGACTCTTTTGTTTTTAAATAAATCTGCATAGCTCAGACAGGACCGTAAACTCTGTCCCCACCCCACCGTTGTTTTCAAATAAATTTCCAAAGCCCCTACAGGGTCATAAAATCTGCCCCCTCCAGCCCCCTTCGTTTTCAAATAAATCCCCAGAGCCCTTAAGGGTTACAAACGCTGATCCACTCTTCCCCATCCTCTCTCCTGTTGTTTTAAAGTAAATCTCCAAAGCCCTTACAGGATCACTAAAACCTAACCCCTCCCCCCCTTCCCCTCACTCCTCTGACTGTACAGTTCCATGCCAATGGTCGCAAGAAGCATGCCTTAAGGGTCAAGTTCTCCAGTAAGGAACAGTCTTGTAAAGTCATGGAGGGTCAGATACTCTAAAACCACTCACAGGGCTCACTTGGGGACCTGTATGGTTTTGACTTCATTGAAGAGAGGTAACCAGCTCATACAGGTACGGGTCATAGGTACGTCAATAGATTTCCCCATGAAGCTGAACGTCTTTGCAAAGCCAGATATGAAACACTCACGAGTTCTGGGTTTCCGTCTTTTATTATCATTCCACGTCCATTTTTTTCAAAACAAGCACACTGCGTGCATCATTAAGGGAACACCATCCATCTGTAATCATACACTTTCACAATGGATGGTCCCTGTCTGACTATGCTCCTTTTCACGCATGGATGGCGGAAGTGTTTTGACTGAAAGGAGGTGTCGCTGCATAACAGACGGGCGTGGAGAGAGAGAGAGAGAGAGAGAGATCCTGGGTCCTGATGCCAACGCTGTGGTCTGGGCTGATCAACGTGCCCTGTCTCCAGGGAACTTCAGTGACTATGATCCTGTCCACACGGAACGCAGAATCGACTTGTCCCAGAGAGCAGTCATCACAACGCTGAAAGAGACTGAAAAAGGAGAGACAGAAAAATCCCAAATCCTGAAGTCAAGGCCATGTTCTTGGTTTAAAAAGCAGGTCCTGTAAGTGAGAAAAAGACAGTGAGAGTTGTCATCAGCAAATGTATTAGCAGATTGACAAAAGCCTTGGATTATTGTAAGGATAAATCAGGATCAGCTTGCATTTTCTCTGGATACCCCTTTTTTTTTTTTACAACTGGAATGATTGGAAATGAGAAGAATGCAAAGACAAACATATTTACCAAACTGGTCGCCTGGGCAACCACTTAATGCGCCATGGGATCGGGAATTGGTGACAAAAAAGGAAAACAAGTTCCATTAGTTGGGTTTAGGCGTATGTGTGCTGTGCCCCAAGTGTGACAAAGCAAATTAAACACAGCTCAAATGAGCTAAGTATGCTTCTTATCCACAACTGAAATTGCATGACTAATGGCCGTACACACACACATGATTCCGTTTGTGATTTGTCAGAACAGTTTTCGACGATTTCCCGGCGATCAAGTGCGGAGACAGGAGGAATCTAGCGTTGGGATAAGCGTTTCATAAAACTGTTTTCAGTGGAAATGTTCCTTTTTCTCTCGAACTAACTCGTCAAAACAAATGCGACAATTAGCAGAAGGAGGTGGGATGAAAATGCTGACATGCAGTATAGATGACGTGAACCCACACAGAGTCTCTTTGATGCCCCAGAGTCGGAAACTTGGTCAGAGGCGCCAAAATCGGCCCGGAGTTAAGAGTTGTCCCCCTCCCTGAATCTGAAAGTGAATGGGTTAGCCTTCACTCTCCCTTAAAACATAAATAAAGCCCAAAATAAATGTAAGCCGATCAGTGCGTATCAACAGGAAAAAAAAAATTACATATGCACCAAAATCAGGAAAGGAAGGAAACGTCATGGTACAATCGGTCAGTGAATGTGTGTTGCTGTCTGATACACATGAGACCATCCAGAGCTGTCAAATATTCCACCATGCCTCGGAAATAAAATCTCCCCAAGGTGGTTAGGGACCTTCAGACTGCTTTGTACAATGTCGACCACTCGAGCGCTCCGCCAAAAGCAGAAACTGACGCAGAGAGCCGGATCTCGTGTGCCCATCTGTTCACTTTGAGAGGAAGTAGTTTCTGGCCATAGACATGAGTCAAACGGATCGCCAGCCTTAGCTGTGAGCTTATAATCGGGAATTCGTTTCAGTGTTCCTCAGACCCCACCCCCACCCCCCTCCCCCTCCTTCCCTCCTCTTCTTGTCTTTCCTCCGCTTTTTTCCAACACCTCTCTGTCCCCTGTGCAGTCATCAAGGCCCTGCCCGAAATGATAGTCACCTTTTTTCTACAGGCCTTCGAGGTGCAAGGTCACATTTTGTAGTGTTCTTCATTCCTCCCCTATTACCAAGGGACTGAAGAGCCGGGCTCCACGGCTGTTATTTTGCTACCTCAGTCAAGGATGCCATTACCCCTCCAGTTACACGATCGGAGTTTTGTTCAGCAGAAAGATTCAGAAACAAATGGACACGTGTATTGGCGCGGCTGCTGTTCGTGCCCAGTGTTACAGAGCCTGACTGATTTAGTGACAGGGAGAAACGGTATTTGCAAAGCTCTAGCCAGTCATCTTTTTCTGTAAAAAACAATAAATACATATCGTACTCAAGCTCACACGGTCATATTGCTTGTATTACAGAATAAGTGTTTGTACATTTGTAAACATGTATGTGTGTGTGTGTGTGCGTGCGTGCGTGCGTGCGTGCGTGTGCGCGCGCGCGCGCCCCCGTGTGTGTGAGCAGCCAGGCTGTACCGCTGAAATAAAATTT
>JADBJO010010660.1:41935-54435 GCA_016801955.1 Conus betulinus | reverse complement strand
ACACACACACACACACACACACACACACACACACACACACACATCACCACCACCAAATTTAATGAAAAACTATCAGAGAGAGAGAGAGAGAGAGAGAGAGAGAGGGGGGGGGGGGGGGGGCAGTACAAAACAGAACAGAAGTTGGAGGGAGGGGGGGGGGGGCAGTACAAAACAGAACAGAATTTTACGGAGAAAAGGCTAAACCTCCATTTGAAGGGGTGTGAACAATGACAATGAATATATAATACAAATATGAATAATACAGTCATCCTAACATAAGCATGAGAACTATATCAGATGTAAGACTAAAAACAATTTACCAAAAATAATGGGAAAGACGAGAAAAAAAAAAATTATTTTCGCACATTTGTGGACTTAATTCACAAAGTCACATCCATACAAGTAAATTTGATAATGCAAGATACAGCACTTTCCCTTCTCTTAACGGCTTCTTAAAGATACACAGAGAAATCTTTTAAACGCCTTCTGCCTGTCGTAATGCTAAAAGTAATGTTAATCTGAAATCACTGAGATTATTATAACACTTTGAATGTCATAAATTATGTCTTAAATCAAAAGCAGGACAACAAAACAAAAAAAAAAAACGAAGTGAATTTCATCACCTGTAGCAGGTCTACACAATGAACATTTCATTACGTGTACCCCTTTCCCTTTTATTTCTTGAGCTGTGCACTGATAAATCAGAAATCCCAAAATAAAATCTTGTTAGCATATATCAGATAAACCTGTCAAAATCCAAAAGTAACTATGGCACCAGGTAGTGAGGTGTCTTGAATTTCCTATGGATTATAAATCTGCCACTGTTATTCATTTGATAGTTCCGGTTTTGCCACCTGCAATTGGTTTTTGTTTGAACCCTCTTATAAAAACATTCATGCATGATACACCATGGTTTTCCCATACATAACAGAAGCTACGAGGATCCAAAACATCACGAACTTTCGAAGCCCAATTGACTCTTCCCTATTTGACAAATTTAACAGCATTCTGTTTGCTTTGATTGGCAGTACCGCCATTCGAGTTGATTTTAACTAGTGTCTAATGAAGACACGCTGGAGTGAATAAACATGGGGAGTCGATTCAATTCATCATGTACAAGGTCATTCGGTATTTTGATACTTACCCCTAGGGTATATTTAACACAAATAGTGAGGGCTATCACTGATGAAGCAACTTGTAAACTCCATATGGAAGCATAGACTGAATCTGTTAATCGAAAAGCTTCAAGAGTAATTTAACAGAGCTGTTCTTTGATTAATACAGCTTACAAATAATACGAATAGCAGCTCGTTCCCATTGTTTGCAACATCTTGGCATGCAGGCTTAAAACTCAGTCTTGTGGTGGTATCAATATGAATTCACTACAGTCATCTTTACACTTTCGTAAAGCTATCTGTCTGTGCTTGCTAGTTATCTCCCTTTTCCTCCCTTTTCTGAAAACCACGATGCTAGATTTTTCCAAATTGACTTTTAAGTTTTAACTGGCATACAGCTCTATGAAGACTATTAATTTGCGTCTACAACCCAACCACAGTTTCTGATAATAATGCTAATATCATCAGCAAACAAAACAAAATCAGTCATATCCATACTGAGACTAACACCGTGTCGACTACTGTTAATAATTTCAAGTGCAAGCTCCTTGATAAATAAAGAAAACAGAAGGGGATGACAAACTTTGGCTTGTTTCACACCGCTTGAACGCTTGATGTAACCTGTGTACTGTGTACCACAACGAATCAAGCTTTAACAACCTTATACATACTTCTAATATGTTCGTAAATTTTTCCTTTAATTCCGTTTTTTTTTTTTTTTAATCAAAAAAATACCACAGTAGTTTTCATGAAATTGTGTCGAATGTTTTCTCCAAATCGATGAAAACTGCACATAGTTTTCTATCCAATAAAAATTGTTCTTGAATGACTACTAATAATGTGAATATGTGATCGGTTATGGATTAATTTTCTTTAAACCAGCTTGGAATTTACCAGTGATGGTGTTCTGATGGATCCATTCCTGTAATTTTGAATTAATTACAGAGCTGTATATGTTGCTGCTTTTGTCTGAAAGAAAAATTCCTCAGTAATTATTTGGATCGTTAATGTGACTTTTTTTTTTAACAATGGAAGAATAATATAGATCAGGATAATGACCTGTATCAAATAGTACATTGAATTATTTTACCAAGAAATTGATGACATCATCACCTGATTTTTTAAAATAGCTCTCCAGTCATGCCATCTGGTCCTTCTGCTTTCTTGCTTTTTAACTTTCACATTGAGAGTGTGACTTCCTTTGAAATAGTCCGATTCAGAAAGTTAACTTTCTTCATTATATTCATGTTCGTCACTCCAGTTTTCTTGATGATTGTTATAAGTATCCAAAAAGTTATCCGAAATATCTGTAGCACTTGTACAGATAACTTTATTACTATCTGTGTCGTATCTTTTAACCCCTCTAAAATGTTGAAAACCATTCCTGCAATGTGATCTTGTTGGATTAAATTATTCTTAGTGGAAACTCTACTCATATTATGCCAAAATTCTTTCTGGTCACTTATATACCTGATCAGTAGTTTGAGTATGATTTTGTTATATTCTTTTCTTGATCAGTAGTTCAAGCATAATTTTGTTATAGTCTTTTCTCTTTCTTTATAACGCTTTTTTCGTATTCTCTTCCTGCTTTGCAAAAAGCTGCACTATCATCTTTTTCGGATGATATCTCCTTTGGGAACAATTTTGTATCCTTTCTGGATGATTTCCTGCATGTTCTTAAAAGTTTCCTAACATTGCACTTGGAAGTTCTCATTCATCATCATACCACTTTCTGACCTTTTCTGATGTGTATAAATTTACTTCTTCATTTTCTCTCCATACATACTGTTTACGCTCTTATACATTCATCAAATAAAGGTAGTGCCTGATTTATGTCAGCATCCACAAAAATGCTGGCTACTTTAAGTTTTTCTTTTGTATTTCTGAAATGCATGCAATTATAAACCTGTTCAGCACAGAGAGAGAGAGAGAGAGAGAGAGAGAGGAGAGAGAGAGAGAGAGAGAGAGAGAGAGAGAGAGAGAGAGAGACAGACAGACAGACAGACAGACAGACAGACAGACAACAGAAAAAAAAAAAAAAAACCAAAAAACAAAGTTGTGAGGACGGGGATGGAGGAGATTAGAGAAGGGGATGTGTGTGTGTGCGCGCGCGCGTGTGTGTGTATATGTGTGTGTGAAAAACAATTTTTGGTCAACAGACGCCTGCGAGTCAGATCTCAAAGGGTTTTCACGACCCCGACTGGTGAGCAAATCCAATGCAAGGTCACACAAGTGGGCGAAAACCTGTACAGCTTCAGCTTTGTGCCTCCGGAGACGGGCACATACGTTGTACTCCTCACCAACAAGGGTATCCCAGTGTCTGGTAAGTCGCCGGTATGGGCCGTTTGTAGGTGAAAAGTTTCTGTTTGCATACCTCTTTGATCTTGGTGGCTGAAGTGACAGTAAAACGGCAGCCTATAACCGACAGGCCTCAGGCCTCTCAGCTGGCAACGGCTTGCTGACCCTGCACCATGTTTTGGAGTCGGGGCACGAGAGTTTGAGGAGTAAAGACAGGGTCCCAAGGATAGGTTCGTACACATTGTTTCAGAACTTGCGGATTCCTACTTCTGACGGAAGTGGGGATGCGTAATTCTTTTTTGAAAAAAAAAGTGGAGTTTTGACAAAGCATATACAAAGGCACGGTTACACAGAGCCCAGACAACACTAAAACTTTTAAAATCTTAAATAATATGACTTGCGCTTTGAAGTGGCTGCTTTGAAAAGTGTGGGTAAAACGAGATCAGATGTGTCGCACACACACACACACACACACACACACACACACACACACACACACACACACACACACACAGAGTTCTGGATGGGCACTTGACCTATTGTACAACACTAAACTTATTTTACAGTTAGTCTCAGACTTTTGTCTTTTCATATCCTCGCTTCAACAACGCGTCTTGGACATTACTCGGTGATATCAACAAATAGTGAATGCTTGGCATACAACTAACGACAACTAAAAATCACAAGCATTCCATATTTACAAAAAAAAAAAAGCTGTTCCAGATGTTGATTGTGGTCCAGGTTGGCTGCACATTAGGCACAAATCTTTATAGTTCCAGTGTACAAATAAGCAGAAGACGCATACCGTTATGTATCCCTTTAACACTGGAACTTTTTCAGTCACAACTGCGAGCAACATCCGTTTGGAAAATGAGCTCCCATCCCTTCTCCACGTATTTGCAAATTGAGTTCTTTTGTGTGGTTAAGCAAAGATGTCGTACTGTTGCACTAGAAAAAAACAGCAAATCATGACACGAACAATGTAAAAAAAAAAAAAAACCGCAAAAGACCATTCAAATTAGATTTCATCCTGAAAAGACTTTCTGCCATGAAAACGGCTTTGTATGTCCTGAATTTGCCTCCAAACTAAGTCTCCTGCCACTTTTAAGGTCGAAATTGTAAATAATTCTGGAGAGGTTTATTGAGAGGCTTCACAGTATAAACCACATGGGCACTCGGGATAGCGCTGATTTCCGCAAAGGTTTTGGACAGGTTCTGTACTGCCTTTAAGTCAGTTCAGTGAAAACAGTCATGTTTTCACCAGGGGAAACAATCATAGATACATACTGAAAGAGTTACTCCCTACGTACTTTTTTTTTTTTCTAAATAATAGAAGATGGGGAGGAGGGGATGAAATGTTACCATCGCTGTCATCAGACGGTTGTGATATTCCGTAAGAATGATTTATTTCGTTGATAAGTATCCCTTCGTAAATGTAACTAAACAGTTTTCTGCCAAACAGATCCGGAATCAATCCTTTTGATATAGATCCACACCACAGATGCGCACCACAGGTTTGCACCTGAGCTTAGCGGGCTTGTTCGTGGGCTACATTTAATTTTTCCAAAAAGTTTGTTTGAAATGGGTATAGTATGGTTTGTGTATGATCAAATTTGTACTAGTCTGCTGCACAAACCATTGACCCGCTGCTTCATTTGGACCCTCATCACAGATCTGTGCCAGAATGTAATGGGTTCAGCCCATGTTCATCTTTTCATCAAATTTTTTTTTGGCACCATGATATACAGATACATATTTACAACAACACGGGTACAACAATTAGTTCGTTAATTAAGGGTCCAGTGCATGCCATCAACACCTCAAGACGTAACAGTTCTCCAGCCCAGTTCATGTATGTACAGCAGTCTGTTGAAAAATGTCAGAAGGTATCAACATCTCTATGCATCGTTATTTTCATCTATCACTTTTCCACGCGATTCTGGTATGTATACCGCTTTTTGAGGAATTCTGTGAATCCATTTCCATGCAGTACATATATTTTTTCGATTTTATGTTTGCTCTTCAATTCATTCAAAAAGTGATTGAGATTAGGTTTGATCTTACAGATTTTGCATTTATATACAAAATATTTAGCAAACATGATAATTTGGTCAAACCTTTCGTCTGTTTTAATTCGTTTATTATTACCAAACAATACCAGTTCTAAATTGAAATTGATGCTTAAACAGTTATCACATTTTAAACATATTATTCTCTCTAGTTTGCACCAGAAACTGTGAACATGATAGTTTTGTTGTATTACATCTTTCTCTGTCTCGCAAAATGAATATTCATCACTATTAGTTACACCCATTTTCTTTGAAATATAATTTGTGACAAAAATGTTATGATATATTTTAATCTGAAACCCTCTGAGTTTTATTTCTTCAGTATTTCTAATTTATGTTAAGATCTTTTCCCAGTCTGTCGCAAATCCTAGTTTGTACTCGTTGAGCAAACGCATTAATATCAAATATCGTTAACTCATTAACTCTTCCTCGAGAGCATTGTAATAAACTTTTGAACCTTTGTTTACGTTTGATATGATTTGTAGTGCTTTTGTCATTTAATCAGTTTTAATTCAAGCGAGTTCTGTTGGTTTTGTTTGTTTGTTTTTTCATAGCTTATTTACGGGTAGACAAACCAACAAACTTAGTAATATGGGTAGAAACATGACCTCCTGAGCGAATGAAATGTTGTTTTCGTGGTTTGCAGGCGGTCCTCTTCCATACACTGTGGGAGACATACCCAAGGGGCAGTCACACAAGGTCTATGTGGATCCTGATGAGCTGAGGCAGACAGAAGTGAACGAGCCATGTGAGGAATTAGTCTTTCTGTCAATTGAAACCTGTTTTGATTTGACACCATCCCCCCTACCCAGTCCTGTGTTTACTGTGACAGTGAAATATGCAAATAGAATTGAGAGATAGAAAGGACGAGGGATGCTTGTTGGAGGAGAAGGAAGTGGATGGTCTTGCCCATCTCCACTTGGTCTGGTATGGAATTTCGAATGGCGTTTTTACTTTAGTTGACTTTATCTGAATGGAATTCATGATTTCGAAAGCCTGAAATTCGTTGTATGCTGTAGTTCTATGTGAATTTTGGACTTCGGGGGGGGGGGGGGGGGGGGGGGGGGGGGGAGAGGAGGGGAAGGGGTGTACAGCGCCACCCGAATATTTTTTTCGGTCTTCGCATCTGTTCACTATTTAAATGGATATATTTGGGCACACTTTTGTCTTTGATATCCTGGGCGCATGCCGTATATGCTTGGCTTGAGTATACTGACTCAAACCCCCCCCCCCCCCCCCCCACCACCCTGATGAATAAAGACAATTGAAAATAAAACGCATATAAACACATTTAAGGATAGAAGACGATTGCAACAGGATTTCTAGAAACCAAAAGGACATCCCCTTCTTGACATTCACTGGCCAAACGACATGTCAAGTTTGGGTAAACAGCAGCTGTGAAGAGGAATGTGCAGGCGTTACTCACCTCTTCCTGCTGGCTCACAGTGTACAGCATGCTCTTTGCTCATTTACACGTGCCTTTGATGATACGAGGGGCCTGATTCTGGACTTCACTTTGAAGTGGGTTTTTTTTTTTCTGTCTGCGGGATTTCCTTTGCACAGGTCGACAAGGCTGTGGAGCTTAATTCGAGCTGTGGCTTGACTGATCTCTTGTAGACATTTTTTTCAGCATCCCGTCAAGGATTGCCAGATTACATCTTGTCTTTGTGTCTTCCTTTACAATGTAGGTGTGTCCGGGTCGCCGTTTTGTTTTCAGTGAGTCGAAGATAGGTGGTGTCATTTTTCCTGCATCAGAGGAGTTTCACCCAACGTGATGATTGCCAGCTTTCCGCGGTAGAGACAATAGGAACAGAGTGGTTAAAGACTTGACTGTATCGAAAGCAACACGCCGGTCCTCTGCCCAGCTACCATTCTGTTTATCGTATGCTGCGTAGAATGCTCCACTGATGCCCCTGAGCAGCTAGGACACAAGATTGTACATGAAAAGCAGGAAGAGTGTTGGAGAGAGTATCCCGCCTTGTGCAACAATAAAAGTATTTTTTTTATTTCTTTTTTTTATTTTTATTTTTTTTTTGCTGTGGGTCTTGTCCAGAGAGACTCTTGCTTTCCGATTATAGCGGTAGAACTTGATCAAGTTGTACAGTTGCAAGCACAGTGTGTTGCAGGGAAAAAAAATCATACCTCTGATACCAGCTCAGCCTGCAATACACACCTCAGAATCCGTTGCTTCAGGCTTCGGCAGAAGGTTTAGCCACAGTCTTGTAAATACTATGAACGCAATGAGCAGTTTGCACCATGGCTAGGAGACGACTGTAGACACTTTACTCTGAACAGAAATTGCGTTTTTGCGATTCCGTCACAAGGGTTCAGAGAGAATGGAAAGAGTGGAAACTGATCTGTAACCACCCCAGATATGACCTAGCATGAAGGGGAAGCAAATCCTATGTCTCCAAGGACTGCGAGTATTATCTCCCATTTATTTTTAAGCTTTTTGTTTTCTACATGCAAAAATGCTTTTATGAGAAATAAGATGCAAGGTTCTCGTTTTAACAGGTAAATATGATTATTAAGCTGTAGCAGAAAATATAGGAAAAAGCGCTTTTTCATCATTCCGTCAGGATTAATCGATTAGTTTGGGTCAACTCTGTATCGCCTCTCAGTTGAAGGTGTGAGGAGGGAGGGAGAGGGTCAAGACGTGGTGGAAAAGGGAGGTGGAGGTGGAAGAGGAGGTTTCAGGGGTTGGGGGAGATGGTAGTTAGTTCCTGTCGGTTTCCTCACAAGGGTTGAGGATGTAGAGAAAGGGGAAGGGTCGGGGTGGACGGAGGAGGGGTGAGGAAGGGGATGAGGGGAGATCAAGGTTTGGTGTTAGGAGAGGGCTAGAGTCGAGTGAAAAGGGGTTGTTGGTGTATTTGGGGAGGGGGAGTGGAGAAAGACAGACAGTAGTGATGGGTTCTTGATCTCTGATACGAATACACAGAAAAGGAAAACAGGATGAAAGGTGGAGGGGGGGGGGAGGTGGAGGGGGGGGGGGGGAATAACAGAGCCGAGGGAGAAGTGAGAAGGAAAAGGGGAGGGGAAGGGGGAGGGGGGGGGGGGGGGGGGGGGGGGGGGAGGAAGGGGGGGTGAGGCTGGTGAGAGAGTTTCATTCATTCTTTGACATTTGACCTCTGTCTCTCTCTCTCTCTCTCTCTCTCACTCTCAGGCACGACGGGTAATGGCGTCTGGATAGCAGCTCAGATGAAGTGGTGCGGACATTTCTGCTTTCTATTGACTTATTTAGGACTGTGCGAATGAGGTATCTGGAACGACAAGTCAGTAACGGTGAAGTGAAAGTGAAGGCTGTGAAAAATGGTGGACCTAGCGACCTGGAGGGCAGTAGTAGTGAGGGCAAGGGCAACACACCGCAATGTGTCACTCGAGCTGCGAGAGAGGGGTTGTGTACCGTTACCACTCATTCAACGACAGGCGTCCCTTCGCCTCCAGGACAACACCTCCGTGCAGCACGAGAAGGGCAGCAGCAGTCCTCCCCCCCCCCCCCCCCCCCCCCCCCCACCCCGTGGCATGCGTGCCACCCAGGCTGAGGCCCGGCGTGACAGTAGCAGTGAGGGTGGAGGACAGGTGTTCAAAGAAAACGACATGGAGGGTGGACAACGTGCATCAGCCAGTGGCGGCGGGGATTCTCCGTGCTGTGACATGGGGGGGAGGGGGGGGGGGGGGGGGGGTAGGGGGGGGGGGGGGGGGGGGGCAATCGTGGCAGTGACGCACGTGCAGCTTGAAGCGGACTCGTGTCGGGCAGGCAGACGGGCTTGCATGTGTATCTTGGAAACCAGCCCCGCAAGGCCGCAGCAGTTTCAACGAAAGGTGGGGGGTGAGGCGGTAAGGGAAGAAGGAGAGGAATTTACGTTCAAGCGTTTCAAAAAAAAAGCCATAGGACAGGTTCGACCATCCAAAACAGTGGACTTTTTTGAATTATAATGTTGAGAATTTGTACAGCAAATTAAAAAATGTTTCTTTTATTAATTATGTGAATGTGTTTGACTTTGTTTGCTTCACCGAAACATATCTTAATCTTTCATTTGATTTTAGTAACGTGTTTGCGAATTACATAAAGTTTCATGCTCCAGCAAAAAAGTTCTTTTCATGGCAGGAATTCCGGAGTATTACTGTTAGTAAATAAGCAACTAGAAAAGAATGTAATTGAAATAAAGTTAGAGTGTGATAATGCTTTTGCCATTAAAGTTGACAACAATGTATTTGGAACAGATAAAGATGTTTTAATTGCCTGCTATGTGGTTGCGGAAGGAGGCCCTTTGTACAGAGATAAAATGGTTAAAGATGGTATTATAATTCTAAAAGAAACATTATTACAACATTTTGAAAAGGATGAAGTTTTTTATGATTATGGGGGATCTTAATGCCAGAATAGGCCAGAAACAAGATGATTACGAAAGCATGAGTGGGAGGGGGAGTGTGTAGAAATGGTTGAAGAAAATTCTACACGTTTTTCCAAAGATGTTAATAATTTCGGTAAATCATTATTAGATTTCTGTTTCTTGTTTGATCTGATTATTCTGAATGGTTTCTGTCGTGGTGATAAAGAAGGAGAGTACACTTTTGTGGCCCCCAATGGATGCAGATTTTTTTTTTTTTTTATCCATGGCGATTTATATGTCGAATGTTGATTTGCATGTTGGTGATTGTGTAGATTCGTGGCACCTACCACTGGAAGTGTCATGGAGAAATGTGTGTAATGTAGTAAAGATCGGGGATGAGAGTCAACAGGGAGAAGAGAAAAAAAATTGGTCAGAGGAAAATATTAATGTTTATAAGAATGAGCTTGACAGTGACGCATTTCAAGACAGTGTCCAGAAAGCTTCACAGACACTATATACTAATGTTGATGATGGGTTAAACCAGTTCGCTAATGCTTTGTGTGGAGCTGCTGCGTGCATGGTGCGAACAGTGGGACGGAGCAGAAAGAAACATAATGACTGGTTCGATGTTGATTGTGAACAAAAAAAGCAGGAGGTCAAAAGGTTACTCAAGAGATTTCAAAAATGTAAAAGGGCTAAAGATTAGAAAGGAAAAAAGAGAAGCCTATGTGATATCACGAAGAGAATATGTCAAGTTAAGAAAATCAAAAGAAAGAGAGTTTGAAGAAAACGGGTTACGGAAGTTTGAGAGACTCAGTAAATGATTCGAGGGCATTTTGGTCAGTTATACGATCTGTTATAAAAAAAAAAACACCTTATATGAAACAAAATCTCTATTCAACAATGGCACAATCATTTCTTTAATGTTTTCCATGAATCAGTCAATGATATAATTCAAGAAGAAAACTTACGGGAAGAGGAAGTTGAACTATTGTTTAATAATTCTATAAGTAAAGAAGGGGTTATTACTAGTATTAAATACCTAAAATCGGGAAAAAGCGCAGGCCCGGATAAAATTGTTGGGGAAATGTTGAAACATACTAATGAGGCAGTAATTGATTTTCTTATTCAACTATTTAACCAACTTTTTCAATATGGACAATTTCCTTTGGAATGGGCGAAATCTATAATCAGTCCAATACACAAGAAAGGAGATATTAACAACCCTGATAACTATCGAAGAGTTTCACTGACTAGTATTCTAAGTAAAGTTTATACTTTTATTCTGAACAGACGATTGACAAAATGGGCTGAAAAGAAAGGAAAGATAATGGAAGAACAAGCAGGTTTTAGAGCTAATTATAGCACGACGGATCATATATTCACGTTATATTCACTTGTACACAAATACTTACTTGGCAACAAGAAACTGTATGTTGCATTTTTATATTTTAGGAAGGCCTTCGATTCGGGTAATCGAAATGTGTTGTGGAATGTATTGTGTAACAGTAGTGTAAATGGTAAACTGTACACGGCCGTTAGAGATGTTTATAACCCGGTGCTTGCATGTGTCCGTGTGAAAGGCTTGTATTAAAAGTATTTTGAATGCCCAAATGGTGTAAAGCAAGGATGTCTCCTAAGTCCCCTGTTGTTTTTCTTCTTCATAAGCGAATTAGCAGTAGAATTATCAAGAAATGGTAAACATGGTATTCAGTTGATTCCTGGAGCTATCGAATTGTTTTTTATTATTCTTTGCTGATGATGATATTCTTCTTTCTGGGACTGCTGTAAGATTATAAAATCAGTTAAGAAATTTGAAACACGAAGCAGATCGCTTAGGTTTGACGGTGAATTTAAAACTAAAACAAATATCATGGTATTCAGAATGGGTGGTCACTTAATATATAGTTGACTCATATAAATATTTGGGATTTTTTTTTCAACAAAATAAAGTCTGAATTATACATGGGAAGAATCTTGCAGAAAAGACAAAAAAGGCGTCATGGACATTTTGAAATTCTTAAGAAAACTTAACAGTATTGATTGTAGCTTATTTTGGAAACTATTTGACGCACAAATCGAACCCTTACTAACATATGCAGCTGAAGTGTGGGGATTAAGCGGAAAATGCCAATTGGAAAAGTACATACCTATGTCATAAAACGTTTTCTATCCGTGCCAATCCATTCGTCAAATACATTGTTGTATGGGGAAACGGGCAGATACCCACTATATATATAAGAACATTCGTTAAGTGTATGAAGTATTGGCTGAAATTATTAAGACTTCCACCGTCACGTTTATGTGTTTTCAAGCGTATGACATGCTGCTTATGCAGCTGAGTTAGATAAAGAAAATTGGCCTTACAGAGTAAAGAAAGTTCTGTCGGAACATGGTTTTGGCATTGTATTAATATTTCAAGAGGTAGCAAATGAACAGCAGTTTGTTGCGGAATTTAAAGATAGACTTATTTGTTCCTTTAAACAGACTGGCATTCAGATATGGAAAGTAAAGAAAAATACAGTTGGTATTTTTCATTTAAAAACGTATTTCAACCCGAAAATTTTTTTTAAAAGTTATTACACATAAATGGCATAGAGTAAATTATGCAAATTTTAGGCTACGTACACTTGGATTTAATGCAAATATGTGATGGTACCAATCCGGAACGTCCTCAGAACCAC
>JADBJO010010660.1:29435-36935 GCA_016801955.1 Conus betulinus | reverse complement strand
TCGATGTTAAACACTTAGCGCTGGTTAGAACTGAAACTTAAAGAACTGTTTTTGTCGTCTAGAAGAAGAATTCATCAGCAGGTCTGTTTTCAGTCCAAACGAACAGGTAACGGAAAATGTGTAACGTCATTTTGAAGTATTTTGGAAAATGGAAAACGAAATCTGATACCAATTCTGAAGCTCGATCTCCCTGTGTCCAACACAGGCTCGCCATTAATGCAGGGCCTAGGGATTAATCCGGTGGCATGTTTTCCAGGGAACTACCAGTGCTCCGTAAAACTGGATGGTAACGAGATACCCAACTCTCCGTTCAGAGTGTGTGTCGCCCCACCTAATGCTGAGTACCACAAAATCACGCTGCCTCAGTGTCAGCTGACAGGAATGGAGGTAGGTGACCTGCACAGCGTGCAGTTTTGCTGTTACAGTGTGGGGTGATTTCTTTCTCTTTGTATTCGTAACAGAAAACGTGTACATTGAATGAAATCACGTTTGCCTCAATGTCAGCTGACAGGAATGGAGGTGGGTGACCTGCACAGCGTGGCAGTTTTGCTGTTACAGTGTGGGGGTGATCTCTTTCTCTCTTTGTATTCGTAACAGAAAACGTGTACATTGAATGAAATAACGTTGCCTCAATGTCAGCTGACAGGAATGGAGGTGGGTGACCTGCACAGCGTGGCAGTTCTGCTGTTACAGTGTGGGGGTGATCTCTTTCTCTTTGTATTCGTAACAGAAAACGTGTACATTGAATGTCAAAGTGCGCTGAATCGTAATGCATCTGAATCAGATATAAAGTTAGATGAATCAAATGCAGTAAACATTACAGTCGTGTGCTTCTTAATCTTAACATTGAATATGTGTGCCTGTTGCCCTCTCTCTCCTACTCTTCCTCCGTCCCATCCCTAATCTTTTCTCCTCCCCCCCTCCCCCCCCCCCCCCTCTCTCTCTTGTCCTTCCCCTCTCCCAGCACTTACTCACCAAACCTCTTCCTTCCCGCTCACACTCCCTCAGTACCATCGTCACCTCACCCAGAATGACACTCACTCCCTCTGTACCATCGTCACCTCACCCAGAATGACGCTCACTCCCTCAGTACCATCGTCACCTCACCCAGAATGACGCTCACTCCCTCAGTACCATCGTCACCTCACCCAGAATGACACTCACTCTCTTTTTCTTCATCCCTGCACCCACACCTAAATTGTGCCAATGAACTGCCGTTTCAGTTATAAGGGTTCCTCAGTCCACCTCCGTCTATCAAAAAGAACTGATGAAGAGCTAAGACTTTATTGCTGCAACGTGAACTTTTGTCCAGTTCTGCAGTGTTCCTCGTTCCATCACCTTTATCAAGGAAGACTGATAAAGAGTTAGGCTCGGCTGCTGCAAACTGTCGTCTTATTATTTTTTTTCTGTCTTCTGTCTCCTCCTTCTCCTCCTCCCCCTCCTCCTCTACTTCTTCTTCACCCGGTGTCATCAACAGTACCAATGAAATGCCAGGCTCGAAACTTTTACTCCGCTATCCCGCTTAAGGATCCCATTACCCGTTTAGCAACAGTTTTTTTTTTTCCAATAGAGAAACTGAAAGATAGGGAAGCAATTATGGACAGACTAGCCGTGTGACCGGGGGAATCTGTGTAGTCAGCACTACACATTCAATTACAAGCTATACGTGTTCCTTTTCCTTTTTTTCTTTTAGTGAAAGAGCGATCAAGATATGTGATTTTCTAGCATAAGAGATTACCCTGTTTACAGAAATAGTACTGATGTTTCTCATATATATAAAAGAAAATAGTAATGTCCAAAACGACAAAAAATATTCGTGAAGGCGGATAAAACCAGTAACTTTTATAAAATAGAACCTAAGGAGTACTCAAAAGTCCTTGACAAAAACATCCAAACAAATTACAGAAAGACTGATAAGGCAACACCACAAACCTAATTTCTTGAACAATCCAACATGTAGGTTGATAAACCCTTCCAAATCGGAACTAGGAAAATTAGTAAAAAAAAAAAAAAAAAAAGGAGAAAACCATAAAAAACATAAAAGAAAACACTGAACTCAATCTCTGGAAAAACACATATGAAGTCATACAATGGTTAAAAAAAAACTCAATAAACAAGAAAACACAGTCTTTATAACATTGATATAGTAGATTTTTATCCATCTATAGATGAAAAGCTGCTTACCAAAGCTATAAAATTCGCCAATAAAATATACAGAAATATCGGGGTCAGAAATGGAAATCATTTTCCATACAAAGAAAACTTTACTATACAGCAAAAATGAAATCTGGACTAAGAGTACAAGTAGGAATTCAACTTTTGATGTCACAATGGGATCATATGATGGGCCGAAACTTGCGAACTTGTCGGCCTATTCATGTTATCCAAAAATAAAAAAAAAAAAAAACAAAAAAAAAAAAAACTCGAAAACAAACTGGACTGTATAGGGATGACGGCCTTGCCGCTCTGAATGACAACCCTAGGGAACATTGAGAATAAGAAAAAGAATTGTGTAAAATCTTCCATAACCAAAACTTAAAAATCACCATAGAAGCTAACAAAAAGATAGTGAATTATTTAGACATAACGTTAGACCTCAACCAACACACATATAAACCATACAAAAAAAAAAAACGATACGCCTGTTTATGTAAACATCAAAAGTAATCATCCACATTCCATACTGAAAACAATACCTAGAGGCATAAATAAAAGACTATCCAATTTATCATGTAATGAAACAGCATTCAATAACGCTGCAGCTGAATACCAAGAAGCGTTGTATAAAAGTGGCTACAACTATAAATTACGATACGACCCAGATAATGACACAAACAGACACAAGAAGAACAGGAAAAGGAAAATCATATGGTATAACCCACCATATGATGGAAGAGTCAAAACAATATATAGGGAAAGAATTCTTTAAAATCTTAACATCATCCTTCCCAAAAGAACACAAACTATTTAAGATATTTAATAAAAAAACAACATCAAATTATCATACTCATGTATGCCGAATCTTAAAAACATCATTGATTCAACAAACAAAATGAAAAGCAGTACAGAGAAAAACGAGGGTGATGAAAGGAAATCTTGTAACTGTACCAAAAAAGAACAGTGCCCTCTAAATAACAAATGCAATGCCTCTACAACAACATTGTGTACCAAGCCACTGTGACATCGGAGAATACAGAAGAAACATACGTAGGTATCACTGAAAATCAATTTAAAACTAGATATGCAAACCACAAACAGTCATTCAACAAAAGAAAGATACAAAAACCCAAACAGAACTAAGTAAGTACATTTGGAAACTCAAAGATAAAAATATAGACTACAACATATCTTGGAAAATCCTAAAAAGAGCAGCACCATACAATAACATTTCAAAAAGATGTAACCTGTGTCTAACAGAGAAATACATAATATTATGTAAACCACAATTAGCAACTTTAAATATTATAAATGAAATGGTTAACAATTGCAGGCATAGGTGGAAATTCCTATCAGTGAGTAGATTAAAAAAAAATACCTGAGAATCACTTGGAACACGTGAATTAAAACAGCAAGCTATATATAACACTGACAGCACAAGCCTCCCGCATCCTGACGACTGCACATGCAAGAAACAGACCAGTTGATGTTTTAAGCATGTTTTTTTTTAGCTTGCTCCGGAATGGAGCCCAGGGGACCATTCAAGCTTTCGAGGTGGACATCAGCGGACAAGAAGAAGAACTCCCTGTTGATGTCAATGATGGTGAGTGCTCGGGCAACTTGTCTGCAGTGTCTGTCGGCCCTGGCGACGCCATCTGTTGTCAGTTCCTGCATTTCTAAACAACCAGTGTTCTGCCTGCCGCTCTCGTTAAAGGCTCCCATGGAGACGCTTGAGGGTGCTTTTAGTATCAGTTGTATGTCTGCCTTCTGAAAATATTTCGTAAGAAACCTTTTTTTTGTGGTCACTTTCTTTGATCGTGCTTTCGGTTCTAATTTGCCCTTCTTTTCTACCGTTTTCTGTTGTGGTCCTTTTTCCGATTCTGTTTTAGAATATACATATGAGCAGATGCACACACACACACACACACACACACACACACACACACACACACACACACACACGACGCGCGCGCGCGCGCGCGCGCGCGCGCGCGTGCGTCAGTGTGAGTGTGAGTGAGTGTGTGTGTGTGTGTGTGTGTGTGCGAGTTGTTTGTCCTTCGCGGGCGAATATGGCCACGAATTCTGCTATCACTGGATGTTGGTGTGTGTCCGAAGATGGCTTATCAGGCCGTCTACACACACACACACACATACACACACACACGCGCGAGCGTGCGTGCGTGCGTGCGTGTGTGTGTGAGTTGTTTGTCCTTCGCGGGCGAATATGACCACGAATTCTGCTATCACTGGATGGTGTGTGTCCGAAGATGGCTTATCAGGCCGTCTTCGCATTAAGTAGGCAGTAGCGATATGAACAAGGCAGACTCGGAGGTAAGCCAGGCTGAAAGGCGGTGCTTGCTCTGTTTTAACGAAACTGACGTTTTTGTTCCTGTGCCTCCACTCGCCTCGTTTCCGTCTTTCACTCCGGATTTGATGATGGTGTGCCTCGTTGAGCGATATTGACGCAGGTTCTTCCCAGGAGGAACGGGCGATGCTAGAGCGTGTTAGCATTGCATGTATGCTTTCCATGTGGCCCTTCTGAGACCCCTCTGTACCTGGTACTTTGTCCTGCCATTTGATGTGCAGCAAGGTTCATATGGAAAGAGTTCAGCTGTCTGGCATGTCGACTGTACACCGTCCAATTTACACTTTGAGCTTGGTCTGCTGACTTATTCCTCCGTCTCTCCCACACCTTTTTTTGGAGTCTGCCGAAGGATGCACTAGCCCTAGCAATCTTACATGCTACTTCCTCGTCGATGTTAGTAGTTCATGATAATGTTCTACCAATGTAGACAAACTTGTCTGCCACTGTAAGTTTCTGGCCATTGATTGTGATGTTCAGCTCTATGCTGGGGGTTTTGCTGGGGGTAGTTGATGCAGTACGCAAGTCTACTTCGTGCTGGTTTTGAGACCGAAGTTGTCACAGGCTTGGGGAAACGGTGCATCAGTCCGGTATTCAAAACTAGTTTGATGTCACCAACTCGGAAGCATCTGTCAGCATGGAAAAAAACATCACAGTGAAGAGAGTGGGGGATAGCACGTAACCTTGCATTACGCCATTTAAAAACGGGGAATGGCTGCGAGTACTCCATTAAGGTGGGCTCTATGGAGTGTGCGTTTCTCATCGAGAAATGATTGGATACGATCATCATTTTCCATCGAACGAGTCCTGATGCTTTCGCGTGATAGGACCCATCATATCTGAGGCAGCAGCCTAGACTGTATCGCAAAACATCTCCCAGTCTGACTCAACATCATGGGGATTGAACCTTGAGGTTTTCAATTTGCTGTCGAGTTCTTGCACCAATCTGTTTGACGGGGTCGCACTTAAGCTTAGAGACGTTCAGTCGCTTTGGCACCTGCATTCCTTGAGGTCCTCTGGATGGCAGTACCTTGATGTTAAGCTTAGAGATCAGCAAGCGATGATTGGTCCAGCACTCTGCGCCACGCATGGCTTTGGTAGCTCTGACATCTTGCCTGTCCCTTTGCCTGACGATAACATACAATTCTGCAGATGCGAGTGCTTGGAGCGAGGGTGCATTCATGTTGTTACGATTAGGAAGGCGAAAGACCGAATTGGTTGATGAGGTCATGTGCAGCGCAGGTTTCCAGCAGTAGAAGGTCTGCTGTTGCAGCTGCCAACGCCATTTTCCCCAAGAACTTCATCCCTAGACGTGTGATCTGTGCCGACTCTGATGCTGAGATCACCGAGGATGATTTTTTTTTTTTTTTTTTTTTTTTTTTTTTTTTTTGCTGTCCCAACCTCAGCGCCACCTCAGAGGCAGTGCACCCACGCCGCTTATTCCGACACCCCAGTCTACACCACCACAGCCCGGTCGGCCCCGCCGCAGCCCCGGCACCAGCAGTCCACAGGAAGCAGTCAATGTCAAGATCGCAGAAGGCAACCCACCGGAGGAGACACTGCACTGCTGCCGAGTCACTTCGGTGGTGTTCAGTGGCGCCTGTTGTGATCTAACATACGCAGGACACCACCTACTAAGCCCCCCTACTGACGACAATAATTGCTTAGTCGCGGAGCCGGCGCGAGTGAGCTGTCCCTCTGGAGGGCGCCACCACGTCTGTCCAACGACAGCCCCCATGGACTCGCCGATTCCGGTGACCCCGACGGAACCAAACCAAGGCCACAGACGTGGAGAGGACATCAAAACTGAGGTCACCATGAGAGCAGGGCATGAAGGGCACAGAATTTGAGACATTTTTTTATGCTGATGAGTGAGAATGAGGATGATTAAGATGATGCTACAGATTTCCATTTCGGTCTGAGACTACATGACAGGGCTGTACTCTATGCTTCCTTTCATAATATATCCCGGCGTCAACCAGGCCCGAGAGATACAGGCACCTGCAGTGTTGGTCAGGAAATTTGAGCAACACACTCTCAAAACGCATCCATTAAGTGGATGAAATTCGACTGTGTGTGGTCCCAGTCTTCCAACTGAGTCCGCAGCAAACTCAACTGTGGGTAGGAGCCGGTCGGGGCAGAAAAACCTCCCAGCCGGGAGTCTGCGACACTGACCACTTCGCCACGGCGGCTGGTGAGGATGATTACTTTATCTGCTCTGGGTATGGCAGAAATGGTCTCTTTCAGGTTCTCATAACCTTTCTTTGACTTCGTCAGGGTTTGTCATAGTGGGGGCGTAGGCGCTGACTAGCGTGGCATACCACTTTACTAGAGTGGTGGTCGGACTGTCGTCAAGCAATCGTTGATGCCCATGGATGGCCCAGCCAGCTTCTTGCTCAGGTTGGATTTGATGGCGAATCCAAACTCCTGTCTCACGGCGCTCTTCTTGTTTACCTCCGATCCAGAAGAATGTGTACCCGGCATGTATCTCTGTCAGCTGGCCTTCGTCTGCAAGCCTAGTCTCACTGAGGGCAGCAATCTGCACTTTGTGTCTTGCCACCTACGTGGCGATGAGAGCAGTCCTCCTCTCTCGTCTGTCGGCTCCACCCGAGTCATTAAAGTGCGCACATTCCGTGTGCTTAGAGTGAGCGGGGTCATGTTAGTAGATTTTCTGATTTTTCTTTCTTCTTACCGCTTAAGTGGGATCCCCGCAAGCCGCGGTATGCAGGCGGTGAAGTAGGCAAGTTTTGAAGCACCTTTTTCTAGCCACTTCCCCAGGATTACGAAGTAGAGGTGGGTGGGTGGGGCGGGGGTCGGGGGGAAGCAGTGCATTTCTAAATAGGACTGCTCCGTCGCTGAGGTGTCTGCCGAATTCCAGTGCTGCTGCTTCACTGAAAAGCGACCCTATGGTCTGAACCGTCAACGTGTAGGCTTGTGGTTACGACTGCCACTGTATCCATACTGTCGCTTCGCCATGTCCC
>JADBJO010010660.1:2500-25000 GCA_016801955.1 Conus betulinus | reverse complement strand
ACGGTCAGATTTTACACTATGTGTTAGTAGAAAGTCATCGTTGGATTAATTGTCAGTCACGTTTTTCTGTAGCCCATCATCTTTAAAGACTTGTTCCTCAAGGGCGCCAACTACTTTTTAGCCTTTATTACTATTACCGTCATCATCATCATTACTGTTGTTGTTATTATTATAACAATTATAACAATAATGATAATAATTATTATTATTATTATCATTATCATTACTACTGTTATTTCTAAAGGTAAATAGACAGTGATACGCACGCAGGCTCGCACGCACTTACATATACTCAAAACCCTACGATATATAAGTTCTAAAATCCAGATAGACAGGCATTAACGTTGTTGGAAAATCCTTCTATCTTGATATTTAGTTCACTTTTCCATACACTGCTCATCTGTCTTTGCGTACACAGTTTTGGACAATACATCTATCAAACGTTTCTCGTGCTTGATTCTTCTGCGTTCCCGAATGACGTTGATAGTGTAGAGGAGAGGATTGAGGGCAGAGTTGAGTGGAAGGACAAAAATAGCAATAGCCACGTTGACGTCATTTGACACCCGAAATCCCCTGTCTGCCATCAGTCCCAGAACCCCAATGGGGAACCAGCAGAGGAAGTCGGACACCACCACAGTGATCAGTCGACGGGCGATAGTAATGTTTTTTGGATTCACCAGCTGTGCCTCTGTTTCTCATCGTGTTGGACCTCACTGACCAGTAGATGAAACCTTGACCTGCGGCGATGAACAGAAAGAGGATAAAGTTGAGGCAAATGAACACACCAAAGGAATAGTCCTTGCCAGCAAACTCAGTGCTGGTGATGGGGAGCGAAACGCACATCCCTGTCTGGCCGTAGAAGTGCCAGTAGGAAGTAGCTGGCAGCAAAGGGACAGCACCCAGACAGGCACCAGCCCCCCACAGGAGCAGGCAGCAAACGTGAGCTGACCTGGGAGCAAAGTGAACACTGCTGAAAGGAAACCGCAGCACCAGGAATCGATCCACTGTGATCACCCTGACCAGAAATGCTGACACTTCTGACGACATCAGTGATAAGAATCCAGCCGTCTTGCAGACATGACTGTTTTTTTTTTCCGTGATAAATCATTCCAAAGGTAATTCCCCTGGTATACAGAATCCACCACCCCAATCACCATCAAATACACCCCCATCAAGAAATCGGACAAGAACAAATGCACCACAAAAACACCAACAAACACCAAATGACGTGGCCGACTTGTCAACAACAGTACGGAATAACAGCCTGACAGAATTTCCCAGCAGAGAGAACGCCGCCAGAACAGCCAGGCCTGTCCGGTACAGATCACTTGGTAACAAGTCGTCTCAGGACGAAAGCTGGTCTGAAGGAGCCACACAACCAACAGGATTGAAGTCTTCAGGCAAAAGGCTTGGACAGCACATCCTAAAATTGCTGGCTTTTACTTAAAGCAGTTGGTCCAGATTGTGGAATAGACGGTGAGGAAATTCAATTAAAGGGCAATGTCTCAGGCAACATATTTCAAAGATCTCATTGCATGAAACCCAAACGTTTTGTACGTGAGTTAATCTGTATGGGACAGATTCAAGATATAGAGGTGTGTCAGTTCCTGAAAATGACTTGGATCCAGCGCTGGAATATGAACAAAAGACAAATCCAGCTTTTCAAGACGGTTAAGTCTAATCATTGCTGGAAGACTGATATGTAGATCCAATGGGTTTCTCGCCAGGACCAAGACACGGAGGTTTCTCATTTCCATGAAGATATGAGGAGAAAGATGAGTGATAGCGTTGTCACTCAAATAAAGGTTGTGCATGTTAGGAAATCGGGGCATGGTGACATTACGCAGGGAACAGCGGGCTAGGCTTAGATGAATGAGCATCATGTTATGCTGTAAACATGCAGATGGCAGAGTCGAGAGAACAGTGTCCATAGAAAAACAGCAGCAGCACGAACACGTCAGTGTCTTCTGCTAATACAAGTACACGTGCATCTGGATCGGTGCCAGTTGCGACAACTTGTTGAGCTATCATACCGTCTGCTTCTTCAAACGATGAAATGATGTCTACGTGCCGATCTTTCCCCTTGTGTACCTGTGTGGGGACAGGTTCCTCACCTGTGACAACGAGGGCATGGGAGTCGGTGACCACTTGGAGATATGCATCCTCAGTCAGGATCTGTTGGCAAAGAAGCTTGTTGAGCTGGACCTTATTTGTGTAGTTCTTCAAAACTGCTTCCCGAGGTGGAAGTGGGGTCTGCAGATTAAGCTTGAAGACTCGAGCTGTTGTGCTTCTAGAGTTCCCTGTGCTACTCTTGATGGAGTATTCGTGGTATCTGTCAAAGCAGAGATAGATGTCAGATCTGTCCAGCTTTTCAGAGAGCCAATGCTTGAATGTTGTAAGGACAGCTGAGACTGTGCCGTGTACAGGCCATGCAATGGTCCAAAGGAAAGCAGACGTGTCCCCCACAACTGCAGTTGGGGTCAGGAAATTCCTCTGAGATGTCTCGACTGGAAGGTGTGTGTTGAGAGTACTTTTCCCAGTGGTTCGCATGGTGCCATCTGCTTCAAACATAGATGGCGGTTATGCAGTCAGTTCGGTTGCAAACACCTCGTCAAGGTCTAAGTCTCGCTGACTGACTAGAAGGCCAATGTCTCGATTGTAGATCGCCTCAGGACATCTTGTCCAGCAACTTTCGGGCGCTTTTTCTTCTCTGCAAATGTCACAACTTTTTTATGGGTGCCTGAAACCCCTCAGGCCCTCAAACTCTGTGAGCATCATCTTTCCTAAATCAATAGTGTTGTCAACATTGACTTAGGGCTTTGGCCACCTTGCCACTGACAATGTTCAACAGTGACCCGCCTCCATGTGATGCTGGGTGGAGAGGATCAATGAATGTAGCAAGAGCCTGTCGGATAGCCCACCTATCATCTCCATCTTGGTTGATTCTGTTTGGAAACTCTTCTTTGTGTTTCTCTTTGGTGTGTCTTCCTCGTCATGGTCTCCCATCCTCTTGAGATCTCCTGTCAGTGTCATGACAGCATCCATGCTGTACACACATGTGGCCATTGTCTGCGGTTCTCTGTGTTGTCAATGATGCCCCCTGGGCCATGACCTTTCCTCATGCAGGTAGTCTGAATGAACATGTCTGACCACTGACCATTCCAATGACCTGCTGAATGATGAAGACTTTGCCGTCCTTTACAAAACTGAGCAAGGATGTCTGGATGTAACCTTGTCATTGACCTCACATAGAAGAGTCCATAACGGCTGTAGTTGTACTTGTGTGCAGCAAACATGTATGACAGCATCATCTCAATGGCCTTGAGGTGAAGGAGCCAGTCACTCTCATGCGACGCTCGACAGAACAGCATTATGATGAGGACTGGGTGGATGGCGACAGAAACCCACATCTTGCCGGTGCGACTCTGTGATGAGCGTTTTCTCGAGCTCCTCTTCCATTTCCTCCATGCTGCTGATGGTTTCACTTTCGAGAATGGGTCGCAGAAGTTCTTCGGACAGAAGCCGAAGGGCACGCGCATTCTGGGGATACTTCTTCCCAGACTACATTTTGTCAACTGAGCCAAACGTTGTACCTCAGGTAAAACAGCATTTGTTTAAAAAAAAAAATACTTGGCGGGTAGTTTTGGCCGCCTTTTTGAATTTGTTTTCATCATGAATGCCTGGAAACATTAACGTAAGGCCAGAATCCGATTCCTCATTGCCGAAAATGTAGGTACAGACTATAAAAACATCACAGATGAATACCTAGAACAGACATTATGAAGGATATTGTAATACGGCTGATTCCGGCAGCCATCTTGGACGCCATCTTGAATTCCGATAAACGCCAGCGGGTGTGAAGCTCACACCCGGCCAAAATTTAAAACAGAGAGCAAGTTCTATTCCAAGCAAGAACATGTTTACCAAGACGATCTGCAAGTTTTGCTTAATGGGCTTTTGCTACCGGGCTACATGGTCATACCGATTCTCAATTTCCGCCATGACATGTATTATACACAGATAGCATAATGTCCTGGAAAATATTCCTACCAGTTGCTCATGCTGTCGGAATAATAACTGAAATAACAAACAAGTAATAGTCGCTTTTGTTAATTGGGCTGCGTGAACCTGATCTTGCGTGTTACAATTTTTTTTAATAGGTACACAATCTAGTCAAGCTTCACGGGAGAATGTATGTAACAAGACGTCATCATCGTCAAACACATACATGTGTGTGCGCGCGCGCACGCACGCTCGCACGCACGCACGCACGCACGCACGCACGCACACACACACACACACACTACGATTTACACCAACAGTTGTGTAAAATGAACCAGTCTAATCTCCGAGTGGTTCAATCAATGGAATCACAAATGTACCAACACATACACTAAACAAAGAGCTGGATATCGTCTGGCGGATACTTAAACCTCAGTGTGTCTCATGTTTCGAATTCCCTATACCATACATTGTGCCAACAAATCGGGCCTCTCCACAACCCAGGACCTGATACCCCAGGTATTTACCTCAACCCACTCCGCCACAACGCGCAAGCCGACTAACAGTCATCGAGAGTCGCGTGTTGGTTGAAGTGACTGGACTGAGACGTCGACGCCAAGCTCCAATTGCCATTCCCTAAGTCCACTGGAGAAAAATACTGGATAGACACTGGCGGGGTGAACGTATTCCTCTTCAAGGACTGCCAGTTTGATATCCGCTCGATCGTCAACACCTCCCTGGATATGCAAATTTCTCCCCAGTTTCTCTTCCTACTTCAGCATCTAACTCGGAGTACCCCCACATGTAGGACTGGAGTTGGAAAACCTGAAGAATCAATGGAAACTAAATTCCAACATTAGCAAAACTACGCTGAATTTCCCCTAAGAATTGGTAAACATTCGGCCGTTTTCATCACCGAGATTTGAGAAGTGTAAGTTTAAGAGAAAGTCCCGCACAAGCGTTTTCAGCGATTTTAGGCTGCTTGACTGGCCAAGTCCCATCACTTTTATCGGCATACCCAATATCAGATGTTATGTGTGCATGGAAAAAATCATTTTCAATGATGTTGATCAGGTAAATGTTTGATTCTGTAGATTCTTGCAGGATACAGAAACGTTATCAGAGCTAGAAAGTTTAATATCAATGTTTAGGCTAAGAAGCTTGTGGGAACAATTTCCTACAAAACTTGATCATGTCATTGCAACCTCCGTGATTGAGTTTTAATGTTCTCATGTTTTTGTCGCATTGAAATTGACATGAATTTAGATTTTATGGGACGAAAAGTCATATGACTAAGTTCTGAACATTTAACATGTCTATCAGTAACTTTTTACAAACCATGGCGCATTGCATTGATATTCTTACCTTTATTGTGAATAATAGTATTATCAGCGAAAACGTTTGCACAAAATAAAGAAAATATCAATGGTAGATCGTTAATTCATTCAGAGTGAAAACAGAACAGGACCTGGGACTGATTCTTGGGGGACTTTGTTATGTTACTGACAATAAAGAGAATGTTTCATAATTTTTTTCAAACCTCTTGTCTTGTGTTATTCAAGGACAATACAAATTTGATAGCTTCACTGGGTATTCCATACAACAAAAGCTTTTACAAAAAAGTTGTGGTCAATAACATCAAACGCTTTGGCAAAATCAACAACAACAAAAAAACACTCCTGTGAAAAAGATCACTGTTAATGTTTAAAGGTTATTGTTCAGCTAAACTTGTTACTGCTGTATGACAGAAATGACTCTCTCTAAACCCGCTTTGGTCTGGAAGAAATGAACCATATTCATAAAACATGACTGAATATCTTGCTTACGATGCCTTACGAGAGTTAGATAGGGTAGATAGAATTGATATTACTCTGTAGTTTGGTTCGCCGGACCTAGTAATTGGTAGTACTTTCGCTTCCTCAAAAGCTTGCAGATGCTCACATTAATAGTTGCAAGGATTGTAAATGTATGTGATGTGCTCAGATAGAATAGGTGCTGATAATATGTTCAGATATAATAGGTGCTGATGAAATACTCAGACATGATGGGTGCTAGTATTCCAAGACGTTTACAGTCGATAGATTCCGCAACACAAGAAATAGATTGTTTCAATAGATACACTACCTATACACTTCGTGAACACTTAGATATTGAACTGTAAGTCTTGATCGTACACTTCTACACTCGCTTCTAAACTCTTCACTTCTAAACTCTTCACTTCTAAACTCTTTCAATGTTGACAAATCATCGTCTACTGTGTGCAACCTTGGCATTCTTTTCATCTCTTGTTGCAAAGTAGTTTTTTTTAGTTTTCAGGTCATAACCATTTTTCAGCAATAGCCAAGAAAACAATTGAGGTTGACCAGAAAGAAAACAATGATTTGTCATTATTTAAAAAGTGGGAAATATCCAAGTGTGCATGTGGGGGAGAGAGAAAGAAAGAGAGAGAGAGAGAGAGAGAGAGAGAGAGACAGAGACAGAGACAGAGAGACAGACAGACAGACAGACAGACAGCTAGACAGATACAGAGACAGAGACAGAGTGTCAGTCAGTCAGTCAGACAGTTAGACAGACAGACAGACAGACAGACAGACAGACAGACAGACAGACAGACAGACAGACAGGCAAACAGACAGACAGATAGGCAGAAAGATATGGAGAGAAAGGATTGCCTGAGATTTGACTGTGACCTTTCCTGCTTCCTGAATTCAATAATCACATCAGTTTGGGCATACGTAAATCTTCCGCTCGTGATTTGAATCTTATCTTCTTGAATGTTCGATGCCAGAACCGATAATTCATGGCACAAATTTGTGTGTGGATTAAGGATGGTTACGGTGTGTGTGTGTGTGTGTGTGTCTGTGTGTCTGTGTGTCTGTGTGCGTGTGCGTGTGCGTGCGTGCGCGCGCGCGCGCGCGCGTATGTGTGTGTGTGTGTGCGTGCGTTTGTGTGTGTGTGTGTGCGCGCGCGCGCGCGCGCGCGCGTGTGTGTGTGTGTGTGTGTGTGTGTGTGTGTGTGTGTGTGTGAAGCGATAGTGGGTTTGAAGGTGGATCAGCGGGGTGTGAGTCAGAACGTGCGCGCCTCTGAGTACGTAGAATTACTAGACTGTTGCTGCAAGAATATCCTCCGTGTTAAACTTAGAAAGTGAAAGTTGAATCGTTATATAAAAAAAACAAATGAATGTTATGGGTACTGAGCGGAAGAGGTAGATAAAGAAGAAATTTCCGTATGTTAGTCTGAGCGCGCGTGCATCCATGCATGTGTGTGCGTGCGTGCGTCCGCGCGCGCGTGCGAGCGCGCGCATGTGTGTGTGTGTGTGTGCGCGCGCGCGCGCGCGCGCATGCGTATGTGTGTGTGTGTGTGTGTGTGTGTGTGTGTGTGTGTGTGTGTGTGTGTGTGTGTGTGTGTGTGTGTGTGTGTGTGTGTGTGTCTGTGTGTGTGTGTGTGTGTGTGTGTGTGTGTGTGTGTGTGTGTGTGTGTGTAAGATGCCGTCTATGGAATAACAACGATTGATTTATAAGTTCAGCTGATATCTTTTACATTCAGTACCAAGCGATCCCAGGTTCTTCCGTATTTTCACAAGTGGAAACGACTGAAGAAATGTCGCCGTTCGTGATCTCTATGACTGAGGTAATGCAATACGCTGAGGACAAGAACAAGAACCAGGGTGCGCTCTGGTCGAGGAGTTCGTTTCCGCAAATCCCGTGTTTGAATCCCAAGAGAGATTTTTTTTTAAAGAAATTCCGACCACAACAACCCTCTCTTTCCTATCTCTGCAGAAAAAATCCTGGTTTGAATTTCACGCACGCTTTTTTTTTTTTTTTTTCGGCTCTTAAAAAATATTTGTCCCTGGTTCCCAACCCAAGAAGGAGTTTTTGTGGCTTTTTCAAAATGTCGTGATTCTTAACCAACTACGGAGATTTTGTTGTTCTTTCAAAATGGTCGGCTCCAAACTCATGTAGGCCGTGTTTTCTCTTTCAAAATATCCCTAATTCTAGACCCACAAAGAATCTTTTGGGGCTGTTATAAATGTCCTGTGTTCAAAACCAACGACAGACGTTAATAGCCCTCTCAAGAGGTTCCCGGGTTGAAATCCACGAGGGGTTGATATAGTGTGTGGGGTTTGTGTCTGTCTGTCTGTTTATTTATCTATTTAATTTTGCTTGTTTTTGCTTGGATGGCTTTGTTTGTCTGTTTGTTTGTTTGCTCTTTGGCTCTCAAAATGTTCTTGATTCGAATTACACAAGAGACAATTTTGGATCTTTCAAAATGTTCTTAGTTCAAATCCAGGAAGGGTCTAGTTTTTGGTTTACACTTCCCCACTCTTCCCGTTCCTCTCCCCCCCCAAAGCCTTCAACCCCCCCCCCCCCCCCCCCCTCCACCCCCCCCCCCCCCCCCCCCCCTCCCCTCCCTTTCCCGTAAATCCGCAAAATCAGAATTTTGATGAAGATTTTTTTTTAGGAGGAGGGGAGGCTGTTCTCGAAAGGCGGATCTGAGTGTGAGGAGTCTGATTTAAATACCTTGACCTCCTTCTTCCCTTTTAAGTAGTTTTGATATCAGTGGGTCCTCCAAACACCCTTGTCGTGGGACTGTTTTTCGGTGAACACTGTTGGATGCTTCGTGCGAACTGATTGGAGATCATGGGCGTTTAACCCCTCCATCTCTCCTGCCCTTAATCAGGTCTTGGCTTGCAAAGAATGCCAGTAGTCTTTCTCCACACGTCTCCCATTCGTTTGTTCGTGATTATTATTGTAATTTTGGTCATGATTATTATGTTTGTAGTAATGAATACAATGATGATAATGGTGGTGGTGGTGGTGGTGATGGATGGGGATTATGATGATGATGGCGATTGCATTTATTGTTGCTGATGCTGTCGTCGTCGTTGTCGTCATGCCCATTGCTATTAGTGGTAGTCGTCGTGTAGTAGTAGTGTTAGTTGTAGTACTACTATTACTAGTATGGAGTTACTATAGATCTATGGATGTTCTTGGATCTGTGGATGATCCTTATGTTTATTGGGAATATAACTATTGATAGAAGGCTGGGTGTGATGTAATTTGGCAATTGCGACTGCGATGAACTTTTTTTTTTTTTTTTTTTTTATCAGAGACAGAGATGGGAATGGGAGATGGAAGTGTGAAAAGTTTTTTTTACAGCACATATTTGGGCGTTATTTTGGTACATAAACCAGAATGGATCATTTGGGTTATTTACTGAATGTTTGTCGATCGACAATCACATGTGCTTTGCGCGATTACTCTTTTTTTTCTTTTCTTCTTTTTTCTCTTTTGAAGCAATTACTTCTTCTCTTTTCTATTTTACTTTATGTTGGATCTGATGTTTTTTGTAATTTCATGAACCTTTCACATGCAGTGTTTGTGCATGTTCGTTTTGTGAGTCCAGTATGTACTGGATTTTTGTGAGTATGCTAATTGCTCCATTTGGATACAGCGGTTGTGCGAAATTTCGGAAGAATTGTTGGGGACCAACAAATTGTACTAGATGTAGATTATTCAGGGATGGAGGGAAGGCGGAGAGAATAAGGAGCAAGAAACACCGAGAGAGAGAGAGAGAGAGAGAGAGAGAGAGAGAGAGAGAGAGAGAGAGAGAGAGAGAGAGAGAGAGAGAGTGAGAGAAAGACAGAGAGAGGGAGAGACAGAGAGACAAGAGAGACAGAGAGAGAGAGAGAGAGAGAGAGAGAGAGAGAGAGAGAGAGAGAGAGACAGACAGAGACAGACAGACAGGCAGACAAACAGACAGACAGACAGACAGACAGACAGACATGTGCCAGAGGCAGAACAACCAAGTAACCGAGAAAAGAAAAAAAATCTTCCTCATGCCTAATCCTTTATGGAAGGAATAGCCTTTCCCAGCGTTTTCCTCTATCTATAGTCATTTATTCCTTTATCCTTTATCCATCTGACTGTGCCTGAGAACGTGATTCTACACAAACCTATACACGTGGGGGTTAACAAAAAAAGCCCCAAAGGAGAGATGGAGACTGGGGTGGGATGCATTTGAAGGTGTTGGCAGGTGACGTTCTTAAAGGGAAATTACGCCATTCTGTGCTCATCGATCTGTGCTCTGTGCATTGTGCTCTCCCTTTAATCAGAAAAATAATATCTGTTGGTTCATTACCTAGCTTTATTGTGACTTTTTTTTTTTTTTTTTAAACAACGCTTATATATGTACACATGGTCCCAACTTTTGTTGTAATTACCCATCTTAACATTTTTTTTTTCCCCTCTCTCTCAGCATCTCGCGCCTGCCACCCCCCTTGGTTTTTTTTTATTTTGTTTTGTTTTTTTCTCCTCGTGTTTGACACGTGTGTAAGTTTACGCATATATATCCTGCATATAATTCAATTCATGTATGTTCGTGTGTGTGTCTGCGACTTTTTTTTTCTCTTTGTTTGTGTGTGTTGTTTCTTTGTGTTGGTTGTTGTTGTTGTGTTTTTGGGGGGAGCATGCATGTCTGTTCTCTTATTGTGCCTGCCTTCTGTGTTTTTGTACAATTATTATGATACATATGTCTTTTCTTTTGTGTGCATGTTTGTTTGAGGAAGAAAAAAAATTTGAAAAGCCTCTTTGCAAATATTTTCCTAGCATGATTATATAATTCCAACATATACATGGTGTCAGTTGAGTCAACTCATTCTCCCATTCATTCCTTCAAATACATAGACCATCAAGATAAATGTCATAGGATACTTTGATTTGAACTCTTTATTATAACAACCCTTATATCTGTACATACATGAATTTGTTATCAATTTGTTTTTAAGTAAGTACCTTGCCAAATTTATGTTGAAGGATGATCGTGTGAGAAAACGAAGGAACTGTTGAGTGGAGGGATGCGAGAGGTGACATTAAAAATGTGAAAAAAAAGGGGGGGGGGGGGGGGGGGGGGGTGGGGGGGGGGGGGGGGGGGGTGGGGGGGGGGGGGGGGGGGGGGGGGGGGGGGGGGGGGGGGGGGGGGGGGGGGGGGGGGGGGGGGGGGGGGGGGGGGGGGGGGGGGGGGGGGGGGGGGGGGGGGGGGGGGGGGGGAACATTAAAAAATTAAAAAAAAAAAATAAATAAATATCTGTTGGTTCTCAACGTCTTACCGTGTCTAGCAGAACAATAGTGTTGACAATACACATCCCTGACTGACTTGCGTCCTGACTTAAAGAAGGATGCTATAGCTTTTTTTTCATGAGTATCGCTCTCAGCTGTGTAACTGCATGAACTGCGATTAATCTCTACGCAGTGCACGAATAATGCATTGCATCATTGATGTATTAAAATTAAGCATAAGTAGTTAGTTATAGTCAGTAGTTCGTTACAATCACGCGAGGAATGAACCATTAAAGAGCAATTGCCTGCCGAAAGCAGATAACTCCCAGTCTCTTCTTGCTCTCCCCCCCCCGCCCCTCCCCCACCCCTCCCCACCCCCATCCACCATCCACACCAAACCTCTTCTTCCTCCCTCTCTTAATCCATCCCTATCATTCTCTAAGGTGGAGAAGGTAAAGATGGGGGAGAGATGGGGGGGGGGGGGGGGGGGGGGTGAATTCGGTGTGTGGGAACAACCAAAAGTGAAAATACCCTTCACCAACATGAAAAGACACACCAGAGAGAGAACAACTCACAAACTGTGAGGGAGGAAGAAGCTGGTGCTTCGTAACAACCAGTGTGTGTGTGTGTGTGTTGTGTGTGTGTGTAGTTTCAAATGTCCCATATTTTCCTGCCTCATTCCCTCCCTTCCTCATTCGCTCACTCCCTCCCTCTCTCTCTCTCTCTCTCTCCTCTCTCTCCTCTCTCTCTCTCTCCTCTCTTCCCTCTCTCTCTCTCTCTCTCTCTCCTCTCTCTCTCTCTCTCTGTCTCTCTGCTGCGGACGCGCGCGCGCGCGCGCGCGCGCATGTGTGTGTATGTGTGTGTGTGTGTGTGTGTGTGTGTGTGTGTGTGTGTGTGTGTGTGCGTGCGCACGCGTTCATGTGTGTGTGTGTGTGTGTGTGTGGTGTGTGTGGTGTGTGTGTGCGCGCGCGTGTGTGTGAGTGTGTGTGTGTATGAGTGTTAGTGTGTGTGAGTGTGCGCTCATGCCCGCATACGCGCTTGCACGCGCGCGCGCGCGCGCGTGTGTGTGTGTGTGTGCGTGTGTGTGTGTGTGTGTGTGAGAGAGAGAGAGAGAGAGAGAGAGAGAGAGAGAGAGAGAGAGACAGAGAGACAGACACAGACAGACAGACAAACAGAAAGACAGACAGACAGACAGACAGACAGACAGATTACGAGACAGAGCGATCTCCAGAGGATTTGCTGGGTGACTGCGTTGAATTTTCCCCTCAACCCCCTTTCCCCTCAACCCCCTGTACTGTTCCCTTCTCCACCAACAGCCCTACACCACTGTACTGTTCCCTGCGAACAATGAACGAAGGTAACTGCCTTCTACAGCCCCCCACACTGTACTGTTCCCTGCGAACAATGAACGAAGGTAACTGCCTTCTACAGTACTGTTCCCCACCACTGTACTGTTCCCTGGGAACAATGAACGAAGGTAACTGCCTTCTACAGCCCCACCACTGTACTGTTCCCTGGGAACAATGAACGAAGGTAACTGCCTTCTAACAGCCCCACCACTGTACTGTTCCCCTGCGAACAATGAACGAAGGTAACTGCCTTCTCTACACAGCCCCACCACTGTACTGTTCCTTGCGAACAATGAACGAAGGTAACTGCCTTCTACCCCATGTCACATGTTCCTATAGCGAGCCATCCAGGTGATGATGACGTGATTTAACATGAGGGTTTTAACTCCTGGAGAATCAAGGAAATAAAACCGCATCACCTTTCTGATGGCCTCGCAAAAATAATGTGTACGAACAAAGTAGAGTGACATAATTATTCTGTAAGCAAGTTAGCACACTCACACCCATATACAAACAACAATAATGCACACACAAAAAGAGATTAAAAAATGACACATGTAAGAACGGTCAATGGTATTAACAATCTCAAAATTCAAAAATAGAGGGGCGTTTTTACTGTAAACACACAGTTTTAAACAGAATGTCCATCTACATCCAATAATTGAGCTGCGCAATGGCATTCTTAGATTAGATTTGCACTCAAGAACTTAAACCCATACGTTTTTGATTTCAAACTGAATTTGGACAAGTTTCAATTTTATTGTAAACTGTTTCCATTTTAAATTAAGCGCTGAGCTGATTTTGAAGAAAAAGAAACTGACACACAAGCTATTTTTTTTCTGATATTTTTCTGATACCAATATGAACTTGGCAACAATAATGAATTGAAATGTAAAGAAAAATTATTTTGCCAGTGTCATGGACAAAACGAAAGTATTAACGTATAATACAATTTGACACCGTATGCTTTTTCATTTGTTTTGTTCTTTAGGTTTTTGAAGATTTCCGAAATGTCGAAAAACGATATGCAGTTCCACACAACAAATGCGCTACAAAGTGTCTTGTATCACTGCAGAGTTTCTCTGTGCTGTGCATGATACACCAGTTACTTTCAGCACAAGGTGTTGCGCCATATTCCGACTGTTTTCCGTCCTCTACGTCGTGTGAAATTCTCCATAACCTAATGATAATCATCACCAGCATAATCATGAAGATAATGATTATGATGATGATGATATAGAACATGAAAAGATAGTTAAAACACAATCTCAGAATGCACAAAACATCTAGGTAATACAAATGGAACCAAATCCATCATATATTGTATGAATGATGCAAGAAGTGACGATGTCGATGATGGTGATGATGGTGATGATGATGATGACAACGACGACGACGACGACGATGATGATGACGCGACGACGAAAAGAAAAAGAAGAAGATGATGATGATCATGATGATAATGATGAACGATAATAAAAGCATATTACTACTACTTTTTTACTACAAATGACAATCATGATTTTTTTTTTCATGACATATTCATGACCAAACTAGTACTATTACACTACTCTTACACTACTGCTCCACTACTAACTGCTACTTACAACTTACGTGCTGCCACTACTACTACTGCCACTACTACTACTACAACTACAACTACTACTGCTGCTACTTGTGAGCACAGACACAACAATAATGATAAAAACAATAATGACATCTTTTGATCCTCGGCCTTGTTTCCTAATCTGTTGTTGGATCCTCAAGCAGAGGTCCAATCTCATCAATTGTATGAATGATTCAAAAGTGACTAGCGTGTCTGATGGGTGGGTTTGCTGGTTGTATGATGCTGGGAGTGACAGGCGAAGACGGGACGCGAGTACGACGACTGATTGTGAGCGAAGGGACTACATGGGGAATAAAATAATGTGCTGATCTGCTGATGGGGGGTTGGATGAGCTAAGCGTAGAATCAATTTAGTTACTCTATTGAGTGTTCCCATCTCATGACCTTCGACGGTTATTTCCCTGACAATATCGCCGCCAGCTGGCCTATTACTTCGTCCTGGGGGGGTGGGGGGGCATGGAAATTTTTTTTTTTTTTGTTTTTTTTTGCACAGCAAACCAGTGAAACGGTCGGTCTTGGGCGTGGAGCGTCGCGTTGTTTGACGGTGCGCGCTCGACTAATGGTGAGGGGCCGGGGTGTGGTGGGGGGGTAAGAAGAGAGAGCGGTTGACTTTTAGCCGTGGGGGGGGGAAGCGAATGGGTTTTTTTTCTTCTTTTTTTTTTGATACAAGTCTCGTTTGTGATACGCGTGGGTGAGCGGGCAAGGGGGCCTAAGGGCCGCAAGAGTTGTGGAGCTGCAAAGGGTGTAGGCCCACGTTTTTTTTTTTTTTTTTTCTTTTTACACGGGGCGGGGACACATCGGCGGGCGGAACAAGAGCTGGCTGGCGGCGCGTGGGGTTTTTTTTTTTGTGGTTTTTTTTTTTTGGTTTTGGGGGTTTTTTTGTTTTTTTTTTTTTTTTTTTTTTTTTTTTTTTTTTTTTTTTTTTTGTTTATTTCTTTTTTTTTTTTGTTTTTTTTTTTTTTTGTTTTTTTTTTTTTTTTTTTTTTTTTTTTTTTTTTTTTTTTTTTTTTTTTTTTTTTTTTTTTTTTTTTTTTTTTTTTTGTTTTTTTTTTTTTTTTTTTTTTTTTTTTTTTTTTTTTTTTTTTTTTTTTGTTTTTTTTTTTTTTTTTTTTTTTTTTTTTTTTTTTTGTTTTTTTTTTTTTTTTTTTTTTTTTTTTTTTTTTTTTTTTTTTTTTTTTTTTTTTTTCTTACTTTTCTGTTTGACTTTCTTTCCTTTCCACTCTGCCCCTTCCCTGGCTGCTTTGGGTGGCCCGTCGAATTCTGCTTTTGAGCCCTTAGTGACGTTTTTTCCCCAGAATCACAGCCATGTGACCTATCTCCATTATTTTTGCCTAGGGAGCACAGACACAATCATGCCGTGTCTCACCTGTCTCACTGACGAGTTTCAAATCAGCGGTTTTGAACGGTCTCTGAGCAGTCGACTTTTCATGGGGTGGGTCGCCCCCTCTGTTTTCCGATCTGATCTGCATGGCTGCCTAGTGGTGCTGTCTAAGCGCAGATTCTGCTTTTATATGCTTAGTGACGAGAATACCACAGAATCACAGACTTGACATATCTCCCTTAGATGCCTAGGGAGCACAGACACCAATCCTCCGTGAGCCCGTGTCTCACTGACGGAGTTCAAATCAGCGAGATGAAAGGTCATCTGATCATGGCGACATGAATGGGGGAGTCTGTTTTCACAAGATGATTCTGCAATGGTCCCCTATGCTGCTGGCGCGAAGATTTTTTATGCTTTATTCTTATATCTTTCAACCCCTTTTCTTTCTTTTCTTAGTTTCCAGTTTCTTTCTCAACAAGTACCCAGACCAGAGCCCATTCAAAAATTTTGCCTTAAGTTATAACATGTTATAACCGAGGAAATTTAGCCTGCATTTCTTTTCGAGGGGGTTCCTCTCCTCAGTTCCTCCTTTCTCCTCTCCTCTCCATCTCCTCTCTCTCTCTCTCTCCTCTCCTCTCCTCTCTCGCTCTCTCTCTCTCTCTATAATATATATATATATATAATGAAACAAATTCCAAGGATAAGTACCGAACAACCGTTCCAGCACAACTTACAGAGCAGCTAGGTGTTGCAATGACTGCAAGAAATATTGAATTATAAACAAAGTTTGCTCTTATGTCCTCAGATGTAGAATAAATGAACCTTCAGCAAGCTTATAGTCTCCAAAGGGAGACCATCTCCAATGGGGAGAAAGCTCACTAACATATAACTCCTGGTCAGATACCGGTATTTCGAAACCTGATTGTTTCTCCTCAGTGACCGCGGAAAGTGGTAATTTGACTCCTCTGCCTTTTCGGTTTTAAGAAGAATGCTATACCAGAAAAAAGGCTGGTGTGCAATACCATAGTATGTTTGTTGAGTTTTCAAAAAACTAACTAAAGGTGCCACCTAAGAAGCAAAAGAAAATCATGAAGAGCAAAACAAGCTACATTTTCTTGTGAAAAGTAGAAATATAAAAAGATAACCTCTTAAGACACAAGTGCTGAGGGCCAGTTCTTGGAATGAATCCGCAAGGGACTAATTACAATGAAACAATAAATTCCAAGGATAAGTACCGAGCACCGTTCCAGCAACTTACAGAGCAGCTAGGTGTTGCATACTATGGTATTGCACACCAGCCTTTTTCTGGTATAGCATTCTTCTTAAAACCGAAAAGGCAGAGGAGTCAAATTACCACTTTCCGCGCGTCACTGAGGAGAAACAATCAGGTTTCGAAATACCGGTATCTGACCATGAGTTATATGTTAGTGAGCTTTCTCCCCATTGGAGATGGTCTCCCGCTTTGGAGACTATAAGCTTGCTGAAGGTTCATTTTGAGAAGCATTTATTTATTCCCATTCACCCACTCAAGCACATACTGTCAGTTAGGCAGAATCATCTACCACTGCAGATATGAAGGCTTATCAATCCAGAATGTATTGCATTAATATTTTCATGTCTGTGCTGATGCTTTACTGTAATCATTGAATGGTCAATCGTTATCACAAGACTGTTTTGCTGGCAGGTGAAATTGATTTGGTGCTTGTCGGGTAGGCTTCGCGCTCTTGGGCAATCTGGCATCTCGCATCTGGCAATCCAAATTCATTGTTTTTAAATGATGAAAACATTGATATCCTGTGCTTTTCTTTTCTTCTCCAATACTTTACAAGTAATGAGGGAAAAATACCTTTCCTCTAACATGGGACATAACTCTTTTACTGTCTAGTGAACAGGTTTGACCACCACCGTTACTTTCCCCTGTTTATAACGCTGTCTTCGAATCTCTCTGTGTTTTTCTGTCGTTGTTGCGTTTAAAATCTGGCCGACGTTTATAGATGCCGACGCATGACATCATATGCTGTGCGTTCGCGTTTCTTCAGACCACACGCGTCCAGTAGGATTTTGCTCTGCATCATCATGTTATTCATGTTAGCGTTTTGAGGCCTAGCAACAGATTGAGCCAGCATTCAGTATTAAACTGATAATTGATCAAAAGAACACACCACCACCACACCACCACCCCCCACCCCCCCCCCCCCCCCCCTCCCCCCTATTCCTTTCATATTTCCGATCATTTCTAATTTTTTTTTCTACTAATGGCATCATTCACAATCTCCTACTATTTGACCCTTGTCCTTTACTAAGTCACATTTCAGGCTTTCTCAAAACCGGTCGCGTGACTCTATCTTTGCAGCTGGTGGTTTTCCCCCCCTACATAGTCACCCATTTCCTCCTTCCTTTTTGATCTGTCTGCTTGGAACCACATGGCATGTACCCTTGACGGACATATGAAAGAGAAAAGAAGGTAAATCAACTTTCAGACACAATAAAAGATTCTCGAAACAATCTAAAATTGCTCGTCTATTAAATACTCGACTCCAGCTCCATAAAGCGTGGCCATGGCGCATTAATTTTTGGTGTGCCAGCTTCACAGTCAGATCCGCAATTCTCGCACCTGTGTTCTGCTGACTCAGCATAAAACTAAGGCTAATTTCATAGCTGCGAGAATTCGCGGGTTGCTAGCGTACTCACAGCGAGGAAAGTGACAGACAAGAGGAGCAAAGAGACAACAAGCACGAACTAAATTCAAAGTCAATATAGCTCATTTCTTCAACAAGCTGTCTTTGCTGTTCGAGGGCGTGGCACTTTAACATCGTTTTAAAATTAATACGTTTTATGCCCCAACCATAGCACTAGACCAAAATCACAAAATTCACATACATACAGCTACTTCTTTCCACCTGTCTTCTGTCTGGACAGTTCCAATGTGCCAACATGGTCATGGTGTTATGCCCCAACCACAGAACAGGACGTCACTACTTTTCGTGCACAACGTCAGTGGGGCGTTCTCTGACTGTCGGCCACTTTCTCGCATCGTGAGAGAGTTCCAAGTCCACGTCTATGATCTCTCACCTACTCCTAACGGAAAAAGGCCCCTCACTCGCTGCTAGGGTTTGCTGTAAAACGCTGGCCACTTGCCACACTCGTTGTCTTTCCGTCCAGGAAATGCGTGACGGGTCAGGAGTAGGCATATGGAAGACCCTAGACAAATATGAAACATGAGGATCTCCCAGAGATGGATAAGAGAAAGAAAACGACGACTGTCAAAGTAAAATAGCAGGTCGCGTGCACGCTGGACACACACGCACACACAACCACAACACACACCACCCCCACACACCACACACACACGGCACACACACACACACACAACACTTCCCTCTCTACACACACAAAACACAACACACACACACCACCCACAAACAAACACCACTAACCACGCACACACGCCACCGCAAACACACACGCACACAGCCACGCACAAAAACCCACGCACACCACCCCCACACACACACACACCACACACACAACGACACAACACACACACCACCACACACACACTCCACATGCTCACTCAACCCCGCGCACCCACACACCCACACACACACACACACACACACACACACACACGCTCCAACGTTTTCTCCCTTCTTCCTTTCTTTCACACCCGCAACACCCTACACCTTCCTTTCCTTTATAAACCAACACTTACCCCTTCGCTTTTCCTTTCAAAACGTATGAAAGTTTTCAAAATCGCCAATCAAAAACCCCGTCATTACGAATGTAAACAACTACAGAGCATTATCGTGCTCACACTGGGTCTGTCTGTCTGTCTGTCTGTCTGCCTGTCTGTCTGTCTGTCTCCTGCCTACTCCTCCCACTCTCTCTCCCTCTCCTCTCTCTCTCTCTCTACTCTCTCTCTCGGCCTCTCTCTCCTGATCATCCTACCTGCAGGGGAAATCATTCATTCCGTCCCCTCCCCGTTCCAGAGACTGCTTCCTCAGTTTGACTTTTTTGTAAACTGGAGGCTGTGTGTAGCAGGGAGCTGGCATGGGGGTCTATGGAATATACTGCCACTGAGTGTGCACCAAGATGAGACTAGGGCGCGTGTCACTAGGGGATAGGCCAGTGCGTTGAGCGCGTTTGCTTTGAGCTTTTTTTTTTTTTTTTTTTTGGGGTGTGTGGGTGTGGGGGTGTAAGGGAACTTGCTGGACACATACCCGTTTGGACAGGCGTCGGGGAAACTCATTTCCGGTCATGAAGTTTTGTAGTTTGAGGCGTGTTGATCATTTTGCTTTGACGAGTCAGGATATTTTCAAACTGAAAAAAAGAATGTGAAAAAAAAAGGAAAAAGCAAAAACACAAGAAACGTTGGTTTCAACCTGGGTCCCTGCCGGTGTAGTGTTGAGATATGTCGTCGCTTGTGTGTGTGTGTGTGTGTGTGTGTGTGTGTGTGTGTGTGTGTGTGTGTGTGTGTGTGTGTTAGCGATGGTAAGCAATGGCGACCAGATTGAAACAGACTTCTGGGGGTGCAGAACATAAGGCTAAAGCAAAACACACACACACAAACTCTACAATGTTGCAGAAAACATGGCAGAATGCAAATAACACACAAAACACAACGCACGGCAACACCGGCTTATTCAATACACAACACCAACAGCATTTTGGGGGCCACCAAAGTCGCAGCATAAAGATGTCAGGATTTGAAGTGAGTCAAACACGTCTGGCAGCTGGTGTTGATAAATATTAAGAACACCGTACTTAGTGTCAGCTGAAAGAGCTCAAATGGGCCGAGAGCGTTAGACAGAAGATCGAAAGATCTTTGGTTCGATTCCGGGTTCAGATACTCTTCATCCTCTTTCTTTTTCTTCTACAGATTCCATGCGCATCTAAGGTAAAGGGTGGGAGTGGTAGGGAGGACATGTGTGTGTGCGTGTGTGCGTGTGTGTGTGAGTGTGTGTTGTGCGTGTGGTGTGTGTGGGGGGGGTGTACTTGGGGTACAGAGGAGGAGGGCGACGGGATGGGGGGCAGGGGGAAGGGTACAGGGGCGGGAAGAGGAGAGTGGATGAAGAAAGATGCAGAGGGGTCGCGAGATGGAAGACAGGGGAAGGAGCGACAGGAAAAAGGACGGCCATACTTAATGGAGACAGGGGATCGAAGAAATGGGAGGGAGGAAAAATGAATGAAGGGGTGGGGGGGGGGGGGGGGGGGAGGAAGGGGATGCGGGGGACAGGTGGGTCAGGTGAAACGGGAAGATGGAGAGGAAGGGGAATGGGGCAAGGAGGGACAGAGGTAGGTGGGTGTGAGACGGCTAATATAGATAGCATATAAGAGAGCCGTTGGGTCTGTGGTTTGTATCTCGTCTGTGTTAGCCGTCTTCGTCGTTTTTTCAAAAATCCACAATTTTAGTCTCATCTCAAATTTGCCACAGTAGCTTTTTGACCTTTTTAGCGCGCGAGCACATCAAGAGACAATCATCTTTGTGCTTGAAAGTCGCATGGTCGCATTTTAATGCCTCCATATGGCGAAGTGAAGCGATATACGCCTCGCTGTTAGCGTTCATGTAGATTAAAAGCACTGTGCTATCTGTCAGCCGGAATAGCTCTGTCGGGAGAGTGTTAGGCAGAAGGCCTAAAGATCAATGGTTTGAGCTCGGATTCCAACATCTCTTTTTTTGTATTCCCAGTTCTTATAGAACAGCGAGTACTTTACAATGTGAACGAAGACATGCTGTCTGTCAGTCTGTATGACTGTCCCATGGTCAAAATGTGTTCCACTCTGTCCAGGATGGGGGAAATCGTGATGGTATTGCTTAAGCGCACTAAGTTGATGCATTATTAGTCAGGCTCAACACACCAAGGTTATCTCTGCACTCATACACACTCATGCGCCCACCAACATTCCCCTTACTCTGGGAATGGGATGTCGCATTCAGTTTCTCTCCTAACACGACTGAGAACAAGAAATACAATTTCTATGCTATGTATAATTATGCATGAACAATCCAATCACACACAAAATGCAATAATCAAACCATAAAAGATCAATGCTTCCTGATCCCCGGGTTATAATAAAATGACTTCTTACCTGGCCAGGTTACCACACACACAAACACACGTTCACACCACCACCACCATAGTTCTTGAACAAGTCTCTTCAAGTTTTCTTCAGCACTGCTTGATGGTGACGCCCTTGGTTGACTGGCTCCAGGTTTCAGGACTGGGTCTTCATGGTCGTCTCCGGATCTCGACGTAGGACACTTCTTCTTCTTCTCCTTCACCCACCTCTGGGTTCAAACTCAGTTTGTCTCTCTTCACCCACCTCTGGGTTTCAAACTCTGGGGTTTCTTTTTCACTTCCAGCTTGTCTTTGACCCTAAGACCTTGCTGTCACTTCTGTCTCCCAGACCACGTTTCTCTCGACCCTACTCTGTCCTGCTCAACTCTCCTCTCCTCTCTCTCTCCTCTGTTCTTCTCTTTCGTGGGTGTTATTCTCCTCTCATTTTATATAGGGATGGACACAAAGGATTCCCTTCAGGCCATGCCTTTGTCCATGCTGCTTCTCCACTACCTTGTTCACAAGTACCCTGAATTCCCCTTTTGCTACATTCTTCTACACATCAGTATACACACACATCCCTACCTAATTGATTAGCAAACAACCACTTGGCACCAGATGGACATCGAAATTTCCCGCCGACTTCGGGAGCCACTTACACAGTAATTATCCTGGAGAAAAGCTACGACAACAACGTCCACGTACATTCAACCAGCCTGACAATAGAACCAACACACAGTGCCCCATGGCATACCATCTGAACGAGTCCAAGACTCCTGCTCCTCAATGACTGTTTACAAAGCGACCTCAGCTGACTGAGTATTTAGCGCCCTCTCGAGGTCCTAGTGGTTACATCCCTCCCCCCCTTTCGCTATCGGGAAGGTTTGAACTCGAGAGGGTCCTTACTACCTTAGATGCCATCTGTCACCTAACCACTTCGTCCTCCTTGACACAGTTTTGACCGTGTGCGGTGGGTAAGGCATACTGCTAATGTGTCTATTAACTATTTCGGTACTACGTACGTAAAAACATTCCTTGCCTCTAAGCGCTTAAGGTCTTTTGTGAGAGGTTTCACTGCCTTGACA
>JADBJO010010659.1:68117-70855 GCA_016801955.1 Conus betulinus | reverse complement strand
GAAATCCGCCGGATGAGACCGCAGGGTCTAAAGTGGTTTGCTTTCGCGCAGGTCAGGGACCGGAAGGCCTGATCATCGATGAGAGTTCCCTCCCCTGGGAGCAGCAGAGGGACTACCGGGAGAAGTGAACCGGAACCAGTTTTAGCCAGTACGTTGTCCGACCTCCATTCCGGTTCACAGGGAGCTTCCGGACTACCGTAACAACAAGTGAGCCGATTGGACTCTTCTCTAGTTTCTCGTGGTGCCTCTCATCGACACATGAATGGCTTTGAAATCGGAGCTTATTAATTAAAGGCAGAACGTAAAATAAATAAGCAAAACAAGGTGTAAAGTAACGATTATTAAAAAAACAACAACAAACAAACAGTAAGACACCGACAAGTAAATGTTAAACAAACCTGTCTACTTCAGACGCCACAGATCAGGCGCGCGCGCGCACACACACACACACACACACACACCACACACACACACACACACACACACACGCACGCACGCGCACGCACGCACGCACGCACGCACGCACACACACACACACACACACACACACACACACACACACACACACTAATCTTTGGGATGATTGTCTCGGACATCAACCTGAAGTAAGCTAATAATTTGTTCAGTTAATTAATCAGTCGAGCAGTCCACGGTGCAATGAAAAGGCTTTCGCATGTAGGCGCTTTTGCAGTGGAAATTTCATCGTGCAACTTACCTTAGTAACTTACTGCTGTAGATGGTGTACGTACTCTCTTGCGATGAGTATTTCACTTGTAAATAGTGCCGTGTGAGACAAGCCTTTAGAAACCCTTTTTTCGTGGGGGAAAAGAAAAACAAACTACCTACCCTATTTTGTGTTGGCCACGTTATCGGCAATATTTTATCTCAGCCAAACCCCAACAGAAACTAGAGCAACACAAATCGCAAATGCCGGGGCTTGTGCAGTTTTAAATCATCACTGTATAAAAGATAAGCCAGTGAATGAAGTATTGGATCTGAAACGGAAAAAAAAAGAAAATGGAAACAGAAAAGAAAAGAACGAAAAGCAAAAGAAGAGGTAAAATTTACCTTTTTCCTCATTTGGCAGAGGGGGAGGAGAGGATGTCGTTGTTTGCTACTTAAGTTGTAGCTATCGCAACTATTGTTACCGTTGCAGTCGCTGCAGTTGTTGCGGGTGCAAATGCTGCTGTTGCTGGTCTAGTATATGAAGCGTTGTGCTCTACAGCGGAAGTCCTGTGTTCAAACCCCGCGCGAGACAGCCGGGCTAGACATTTTCTCTTCGGTGTCATCTCCCTGTGCCACCATAAGCTAAAGTACAAAATTATATAAAACAGGTTTAAAAGCTGCATGGAACAGTCACAAGCCAGTATTGTTTCACCCAACTGCATGAAACAGTTAAATTTCCTAGATATTCCAATATACCCAGCTTTCTTACTGATAGCTGTTTTCTTTCCCTTGTTATCTGTTATCTTCTTCACGACATTTAATTCGGTACATTTTAATGTATATTTTCAGGAAATGTTTGTCGCTACTGGTATGATAGTCCTGTTGATTAAACGAACAATTCTGAGCCATCTAACCTCTTTTACAGCGAGAAATTGATTTCTATTTCTTTTTCAAATATGATTCACTCTTTGAAGCCTCTGCCGAGCAGACTATGTTTCACCACATCTGTTTATTTGTTGCGTTACACGAAAACTACTGAACTGGTTTGAAACAGCACGGGAATGTAGCTCAGAAAGTAATTTTGTACGTGCGTGGATACGCGCGCGCGCGCGCGCGCGCGCGCGCGCGCGTGTGTGTGTGTACGTGCGTCGTGCGTGCGTGCATGCATGTGTGTGTGTGTATGAACACGTGTGTGTGTGTGTGTGTGTGTGTGTGTGTGTGGTGTGTGTGTGTGTGCGTGCGTGCGTGCGTGCGTGCGTGCGTGCGTGCGTGCGTGTGTGTGTGTGTGTGTGGTGTGGTGTGTGTGTGTGTGTCCGTAGTGTGAATTCAGACCAAAAGATCGATACTGTATCCTTTCACTCAGGCGACTCCAAATTTTCCAGTGAAAAAGAGCAGTAGCATGGAATTGGTCTAAGAATTGACAGTATCTAGGAGGTAATACACTTTGATAGAATCTTGAAATGTTCTTTTGTCATAAACATTGACATTTTGTATTCTTCGTGTCGTAACACGAAAGATACACACGTGAATGAACCATTTCTTATTTCTACTGTTCCTGGTTATAAAACGATTACTATTTTGGTAGAGATGTGCTCTCCTGGGTGCTCCGCTAGTGTTTGTTAACAACTGAATTCTTCACAGGCTTTTAGACCCAATACTCAGCCCGGTGAAAGGTGTACTAGTATTGCCGCCTGTGCAGATGTCGGTCCATGCAGTACCCCCTCCACCTGTCCCAGTTCAGCGTGGTGATGGTCTTTCCACAACGAGGCCTGGTCCACGCTGTTGAGGTCTGTTCACAGCATCCTGGACAGGACGCCACCCCGTCTCCTGAGGGAGATCATCCTGGTCGATGACTTCTCTTCCATGGGTAAACAGCTGTCTGTCAGTCACTTTTTTTTTTTTTTTGGGGGGGGGGGGAGGTGTCTCTCTGTCTGTCTGCATCAGACCCATCCCATGAGGTTTCTCCGCAGTGTTGGGAGGTGGACGTCACCCTGCCTCTTTAGGGAGATCACTCTGGCCAAAATCTTATGTTTAATGGGCAGGTGCTTTCTGTGCGTGAATTAGTTTGTCTG
>JADBJO010010659.1:53117-58117 GCA_016801955.1 Conus betulinus | reverse complement strand
CGGTGTATTTATTCTGGGGAGAAACACGAGACAAACTGTTCGCATTGATTGAAAACTGACATCATGGAGAAGGATGGATTTCGCAGCGAGGCCGGTGTTTGGTTAAGAAGAGAGCTATCGTTTGATTACTGGTCAATTACTTAAATAATGGGCGCACAATGGAACAAATGTTTATCCGGAAATGACCGCTCTCTGCTTGTGTATGTTCCCGTGGTTTGTTTGTTTGCTTGTGTGTGTGTTTGTTTTGTTTGCTTTTTTCTCTGTGACGGTCTGTCTCACGTTCGGCAGTGAGCTATTATTCCGATGTCCACAAACTGCTCAAAAAAATAAGAATAACAGTGGAGAGAAAAAAAAAAGTCCGTTAGGAAATGACTTTGTCTCTGGTGTGTGTGTGTGTGTGTGTGTGTGTGTGTGTGTGTGTGTGTGTGTGTGTGTGTGTGTGTGTGGGGGGGGGGGGGGGGGTGTGCGTGTGCGTGTGTGTGTGTTCTCCACAAAACCTGCTTTCTATCTACTTGTCATCCATCCCCCAGCACATAGAGAAGAACAGATAACAAATATCAATACGGATCACTATTTCATAACGGCCTCTGCCTAATGCTTTAGAACTGCTCGACAAATCTTTCTTGGTCACAGATGCTGACATTGCATGATTTCCTAGGCAGATAGTGAGGGAAATGTTAGAGAAGCACATTCTCATGTACAATAAAGTACACACATCGAGTGTAAGTTCGATCATTTTTTTTTTGTAAGGAATTTGCATCGCTCCTTATCTGCCATTCAAGCTCTTTACGATCTCTTTTCATCTATCTTTTCTTCTTCTTCTTCCCCTTTCTTCTTCTTCGTCGTTATCGTCATGATCTTCTTCTTCTTTCACTTTTTGTCATTGATATCATTATAATTATTATTATTATTATTATTATTATTATCACCACAACATTTATTGTTGTTACTGTTGTTATTTTTGTTGTTAGAATTAGTATCATCATCATCAGCAGCAGCAGCAGCAGCATTAATATTCTACAGGGGGGGGGGGGGGGGGGGGGAGGAGCGTTGTTATTCAAGTACTGTTTGAATGGATAACTTGGCAACGGCACCTCCATTATTCTGTATTGTATTTGATTCTGAAATTCCTATCTTAACGTCCGAAATCGATGCACTAGTTGGTTTATCTTGCAGAGAGAGATGTTTGATGGTGGAGAAGAGTGTGGGGAGGGTGGTGGGGGGGGGGGGGGGGGGGGGGGGGGGGGGGGGGGGGGGGGGGCAGAGAGAGAAACAAGGCATAGAGAATTTTTTTTTTTTTAACCATTGTACTTTTCACACCACTGAGCTATTTTAATCAACGGCGTATTTCATCGCCTTCGATCGAGAGCGTTTACGGATAACGTAGTCTCGCTGCTCAGAGAGAGAGAGAGAGAGAGAGAGAGAGAGAGAGAGAGAGCGAGAGAGAGAGGGAGAGCATGATTGCCAGATCACGTGCAAGCAGACGGAGCATTTTGATTGGTGCGCTGGATCTGCCAGCGCTGCCAATATTACCAGAATTCTGACGGACATCCAGAGAATGATGATCGACTCCTGCGGTCTATTCCTCATGGAGGGAAGCGAGAGATAAAACGTCCCCAGGGACTGAAACTGACAAACGGGTGGGAGACAGATTTCCGGGAGAACTAATAGTTTGGTAGACAGCTATCATTTGGTACCCTGTAAACTGCACAGAGAATTGGGGGGTAACTGGGAACAAGTGTTCGTCAGAGAGAGAGAGAGAGAGAGAGAGAGAGAGAGAGAGGGAGAGGAGGAGAGAGAGAGAGAGAGGGAGAGAGAGAGAGAGAGATGACTGAGGAGAGAGAGACAGACAGACAGAGAGAGCAGAGACAAGAGAGAGAGAGAGAGAGAGAGAGAGAGAGAGAGAGAGAGAGAGAGAGAGAGAGACTTTCTCTGGTTCCGTGTCTCTCTCCCTACTTTTTTTCTCTGTGTCTCTATCTGCTGACTGGAAGTTAACTATTATATATTTTCACACACTGGTAAATTGCTCGGGAAACGGGAATAAAAAAATTAGAAATAGAAAATGATAGAAAACGAAAATTGTATCTATGGCGCGCGAACGTGTGTGTGTGTGTGTGTGTGTGTGTGTGTGTGTGTGTGTGTGTGTGTGTGTGTGTGTGTGTGAGAGAGAGAGAGAGAGAGAGAGAGAGAGAGAGAGAGAGTCTTTTCAAAACCATGCCATGCCTGTCTGTCTCTCTGCTTGTTATTGCTCCCTCGGCTAATCACACGGACGAACAAACAAAGCTGATCAACATTTTATAGTAACCTTTTCCTGATTAATTGAAAAATTTGACAAACCATCCGCGGTCATAGACATTGACAAGATGTGGGTTGAGAGAAAGACGGTGAGCGCATTCAGAAAGACGCCATTTTGCTGAGAGAGAGAGAGAGAGAGAGAGAGAGAGAGAGAGAGAGAGAGAGAGACAGAGAGAGACAGACAGACAGACAGACAGATAGACAGGCAGACAGATAGACAGATAGATGGATGGATGTATGGATCTACACATACACGCGGCGCATGAGCGCTTAGTTGAAAACATCATGGTCAAATCAACTAACTTCTGTTAGAAACTGGCAAGTTTTTTGTTTGTTTGTTTTTTTTCCCCATTTTTTTTCCATCTCTTTTTCGCCTCTTATTTCGTCCCTGTTATTCTATTTTACAAGGATAGAAAAACCGCTTTCGTTGAGAGAAAATTTGGATGGAGGCATCTCAATCTTTTATTCCTCAATCTCAGAGTCGCGAGCAACACTATTTCTAGCTTAACTACCTACGTCTCCTGGTTTATGTATGCATGGTTAGACTAAGTCAAGAATGAACAAAGATATAAATAAATACATTAATAGATAAGAACACGTTGCTCTGAAACTGAGAAAAAAAAAAAAAAAAAAACAAAGTTCACATAGCGATATCATCAACTGATGATTTAGAACAACACAAGATGCATCATCATTAACTTACTTAAAAATGATAAATGCTATTTGTGGCTGAAAAATTAAAGAGATGGCTGGTAATGGAGATAAAGACAAACAGGAAGGATAGGAAAGTTGATAAAGAGATAGGGATGGCTTGAAGAGGAGGATAGAGGGCGGGGGCAGGGGCGGGGGTGAAGACGGGGGGGGGGGGGGGGGGGGGGGGGGGGGGGGGGGGGGAGGGGAAGAAGGGACGGGAAAGGGACACAAAGAGGAAGAAGCCAAAGAAGTGTTTTCTGACCAGTGATGCACTGTTTTACTCAGCTTATCCGTCTTCATCGGCGGCACTGTTTCTTTGCTCAGGATCGAACCACGCTCGGTCGGAGTAGCCCTAGCCCTGAGAGAGAGAGAGAGAGAGAGAGAGAGAGAGAGAGAGAGAGAGAGAGAGAGAGAGAGAGACAGAGACAGACAGACAGACAGACAGACAGACAGATACAGAGACTGAGACAGACACTGAGAGAGAGAGATGAGAGAGAGAGAGAGAGGAGAGAGAGAGAGAGAGAGAGACAGCCAGACAGTCAGACAGTCAGACAGACAGACAGAGACAGACAGACACTGAGACAGAAACTGAGAGAGAGAGAGAGAGAGAGAGAGAGGAGAGAGAGAGGCAGAAGCAGAGACAGAGAGAGAGAGAGAGACAGAGAGAGACGACAGACAGACAGGACAGACAGGGAGAGAGACAGAGAGAGACGACAGAGACATACAGACAGAGAGAGAGAGAGAGAGAGAGGAGAGGAGAGGAGAGGCAGATCACGTGCGAGCAAACAGAGCGTTGATTGGTGCCACGAATACGCGTCACCGTCTGGACAGAAGTCTGTTGGGTTTCCAGGAAATGGAGACTGCCTTCTGCAGTGTATTTCTCATGGGGGGAGGAGGAAACGAGAGACAAAAACGTCCCCAGTGATTGAAATTGACAAACTTTGGGTGGTAGGAGGCGGGGGAGGGGGGGGGTGGGGGTGTGGGGGGGGGGGGTGGGGTTGGGGTGTGGGAGAAGGGAGGAGAGACGGATTTCTCACAGAGAAAGATGGCGGATCAAAGAGAGACTAAGGATAAGCGCGGGAGTAAATTTGCATAAAACACCTGTTAGAAATGACTGTTCGTATTGGTCTTTCACCTCCTGTCTTGTCGTCGGTCTCTGTCTGTCTCTATGTCTGTTCCTGTCAATATCTTGGTCTCTCGGTCTCTGTCTCTCTGTCTGTCTGTCTGTCTGTCTGTCTGTCTGTCTCTCTCTCTCTCTCTCTCTCTCTCTCTCTCTCTATCTCTCTCTCTCTCTCTCTTCCCTTCCCTCCCTCCTCCTCCTCGCTGTCTGTGTGACTGTTTCCGTCTCTCTGTGTCTCTGTCTGTCTGTCTCTCTCGTGATCAGGGAACGAATATTGTATTTGGAGGGGACGGGGGGGGGGGGGGGGGGGGGGGGGGGGGGGGGGGGGGGAGTGTGGGGGGGGAGGGATATATATTTCGAGTGGGGGAAAACTCGATAGTTCCATTACACTTCATCGCATCTCGGCGTGCCCCCCACCAAATGCCCATAGAAGCGCAAAAGGATTCTGATTCCTACAATTGATTTCTGTGACGATCAAATAAAAGTAAAACAAACAAACAAACAAACAAAAAAGTATAGCAGACGAAGATTTCCCCCACTAATCCAAACCGACAGGCTAGACAAAGGGAGGCATTGTTTTGGTGCTCTAAAGAATGGAAACAGGGAGGTAGGCGTAGAAAAAAAAAAAAAAAAGCAAGCGGTGGGGGGGGGGGGGGGGGGGGGGGGGGGGGGGGGGGGGGGGGGGAAGAGTGGAGGGGGAAGGGGGAAGAGGAGAGGCAGAGACGAACATGTGGTGTGTGTGTGTGTGTGTGTGTGTGTGTGTGGTTTGAAAGTTTGGAGAAAAACAACTCGCTAGTACAAAGATTTTGTCTGTGTGCATTTCTCTCCCTAGTATGTTTGTCTGTATCTGATTCCGGAAAAAAAAGAAAAAAAAAAAAAAAAAAAAGAAGAA
>JADBJO010010659.1:35617-48117 GCA_016801955.1 Conus betulinus | reverse complement strand
AGCGTTCTTTGCATGATTTACCTTTGATAAAACGCTTCAGCCACCTGAATGCCACCCTCCAGAGTTGCTGGGAAACATGAGCAGGGTGCAGGCAGAATTAATCGAGGACTGGGGTTATTTTGTTACACAAAATTCCTCATTATCATGATTATTATTAAAGCACACACACATTCACATTCACACACACACACACACACACACACACACACACACACACACACACACACACTTGAGAAAAAAAAAGCAAATCGCTGCATAATAGCCACCGCCTGGAGGATTGGCACTTCATTTCCAGCCTGTCTGGTTTTGACACGGGCTGAAGGGAAAATTCTTGGCCCGCAAAGAACAAAACCCTGTCCACTTGAGGATGCAAATTTTGCGCGCGATGTTTTGAGGGATCGACCAAACACAGCAGGTAGCTGAAATCCCGGTCCTGGACGTCTACCGGGGCGCTGTGTAAGAAGAGGGTACGCACTCTGACAGACGGGTGTCCAATTCCCGATGGACTGCGACCGCCCGCAAAGCATCGCGTCTGTCATCTCGTTCTTCATCATCGTTCATGCATCAGAAACTTTCTCCCCGCCCGGTGTTGATATCCTACACCCCCCCAGGGGCGCTGGGTCCGATAGAGGAGAGCCTTATCTTCCAGACACGTTCTGTCAGGGCTGTTAAATCCTCCCCCCTCCCTAAGACCCCCCCCCCCCCCCCCCCCCCCCCCCCCCCCCACCCCCCCCCCCCCCCCCCCCCCCCCCCCCCCCCCCCCCCCCGCTGAGATAATGACCGGCTCAATACCAGACCCTTCGCTGAAGCAAAGTTTTGTTTCGGAGCCAGGGGAAGAAAAACGGATATTGTGCACCATATTGAAATTTGTCACGCGGGCGGTAAGGCCTATCATTATCGTAGTGGTGGTTCCGTCACCGATATTGTTCTGGACTGGAAATCCAACACGGCGTGTAGAAGAATAAAAGAAGGATGAAAAATGAAAAAAAGAAAAAAAAAAAAAAAAAAAAAAAAAAAAAAAAAAAAAAAAAAAAAAAAAAAAAAAAAAAAAAAAAAAAAACGAAAAAGAAAGAGAGAGAAAAGCACCAAAAACAAGCTTTCCCTTCACCCGGGCCCCTACAAAGTAGTTTCCTTCCACAGCTAGAGTTTGTTCCATATTTTTACTGCGCGTGGATTTTCTGTCCAGCGATATTCATGCCCCATACGAGCCACCAAGAAACTGTAGACGAAGAGCGAGTCAAGCCTTCAAGAAATGAAATCCTCACGACGAGTTTCAACCCCACAACCCCACCCCCACCCCCACACACACACACACACACACACACAACACACACACACACACACACACACACACACACAACACGACGAGTTTCGAACGCCAAAGATATCAAATCTCCATGACGAGTTTCTGCCTCTGAAGAAACAAAAGCTACGGAAAGAGCTTTGACCCCAAAGGAAACTAAAACTACTACAAACGAGTTTCGACCACCAAACGAAGTAAGGCTACACGAGTTTCGATCGCCCCAGAAATGAAAGCTTCTCGAGTCTCGACTCATAAAGAAACTAAAGGCAGACATCCAGTTTTTACCCGTATAGAAACTACAGTAACTACAACGAGTTTTGCCCCCAAAAAGGAACTAACGCTACACAGCATTTTTGGCCTCCAAAGAAACCACGGCGACAGAAGGAATCTCTGCCCCAAATCAATCGTGTCAACAACACATATATGTTGCTCCCCCCCCCCCCCCCCCACCTCCCCTTTGCTCTTGACCCCTTCTCCCCTTCCCACCATTCTTCCTCTTTGCATCCCCCATCCACCCCCACCCACACACAACCGTTGTTATGCCATCCCCTCATCCTCTCTCATGGTCCTCGACAGCCTCGTCAGTTTCTTGCTATGAAGAATTAGATGTTCTTCAGTTCGGTGACTCTTTGTCCATGTCCTGCTCTCATGGCGACTTCAGTTTCAGTTATTATGTGTTGTTCATGTCAGTGTCTGTTGATAGTTCGTGTAAAAACTCTCTCTCTCTCTCTCTCTCTCTCTCTCTCTCTCTCTCTCTCTCTCTCTCTCTCTCTCTCTCTCTCTCTCTCTCTCTCTCTCTCTCTCTCTCTCTCTCTCTCTCTCTCTCTCTTCTCTCTCTCTCTTTTCATAAACGGGCGCTGCTTGTCTATGAATAAACAGTTCTCTCTCTCTCTCTCTCTCTCTCTCTCTCTGTCTGTCTGTCTGTCTGTCTGTCTGTCTGTCTGTCTGTCTGTCTCTCTCTCTCTCTCTCTCTCTCTCTCTCTCTCTCTCTCTCTCTCTGGTTACAACTCCAAGGTTCACCATTAGTGAATTTATTTCCTATGCGATCGTTTTCGATCCCACCATTGCGGTAACCATATTCCGTCTTCGGGGATCGTGTCTAAATACAGCAACAGTGTGCATGTGTTTTAGTACCATCCGTTCTCACCAATACACGATGACACTTGCTCAAAAAATGGATTTTAACATGTGTGGGAGCTTTTATTATTCATTCATTTATTAATTCATGTATGTATGTATGTATGTATGTATGTATGTATGTACATGTATGTATGTATGTACGTACTTACGTACATATATTCGCGCGTATGTATGTACGTACGTAAGCTGTATGTATGCATGTATGTATGTATGCAGGTACGTACGTACGTACGTACTTATGTATATATGTTCGCGTATACGTAGGTATGTATATATGTATTTGTATGTATGTATGTATGTATGTATGTATGTATGTATGTATGTATGTATGTATGTATGTATGTATGTATGTATCCATGCATGTATGTATGTATGTAGGTATGTATGTAGGTATGTAGATATGTAGGTATGTATGTATCCATGCATGTATGTATGTATGCATGCATGCATATATGTATGTATGTATGTATGTATGTATGTATGTATGTATGTGTGTGTATGTATGTGTGTGTATGTATGTATTTGTTATTCATTCATTCATTCATTCTTTTTGTGAGTGTGTGCGTTCACGGTTCAGTCTTATCTGTACCACGAGGATGATACTGAAGTCTGCCCAAACGGCGACTCTGCAGAGAAAAAAAAAAATCTCTCCCACCCTGCCTGGCTCGAGTGGGATTCGAACCCCGCACCTTGGCGAAGAAGAGTCAGATGCCTTACCCACTGAGCCCCGTCAACTAAACTGTCCACTGTCAGCAAACTGATGATGAGATCTGTAGTTTGAAGGACAGCGTCCACTTCAGACCCAAATCCTCATTCCAGTCCGGCGATACAAAGCAAGTCAAGACAAAGACCTTGTGTGTGTGTGTGTGTGTGTGTGTGTGTGTGTGTGTGTGTGTGTGTGTGTATGATTTTCTGTCTCATCTTCAGTGGTCCTTATATTGCTATTATTCCCATGCCGCTCATTCCGGTTCTCTCATTACACACAGCCACACTGGGGAGGGGTGATGTGGCGGTGCTTGCACGGCAGTCCTCTGGGAGCCATTACTAATACCGAGCCGTCATAGGCCGACTGACGTGAAGAGATTGCATGGCCCATTCACTTTGGTGGTGCTGTTCAGTGCTGCTCGTCCTCTGATCTATTTGTGCAGGACAGCATCTATCAAACCGTACTAGTAAAGATAAGAAACATCTATCTGTCTGTCAGTAGATCGATCAATCGATCGATCGATCGATCGATCGATAGATCGATAGATAGATAGATAGATAGATAAATAGACGGACACAGAGATAGACGGATATGTAGATAGAGACACACACACATACACACACACAAACACACACATAGATAGATAGATAGATAGATAGATAGATAGATAGATAGATAGAAAGAGAGGGAGGGAGGAAGGGATGGATGAATGCATAGATGGATTGATGGATGAATAGACATATAGATAAATAAAATACCTACCTATAGATGAATGTGTTGATGATTATCAGACGTTACCCACCCATTGCAATTAGACCTATCAATCGATTTTTTTTTTTTTTTTTTTTTTTTTTTTTTTTTGCCTGGACAAAAACCGGATGATTAGATTTCAAGTAAACTTCTAACTGGGTGTGCAGATAGAATAAGTGCGTCAAATAGAATAAGTTAGTTTAAAAGCAGCAACAACAAACAAACAAACACGGTAAGGGACACACACACACACACACACACACACACACACACACACACACACACACACACACACACACACACACACACACACATCAAATGTGCAGAGCTGTTTAACCAGAGCACATGTTTCTCGTAAAATTAAGCAAACACCTCCGTAAAGATAAGGACAACAGGCGTATAATCTGAGGACCTATGCGTTTTCAATGCGTTTCTTATACTGACATTTTTGTTTTCAATTACAAAGGAACAAATGTTTTGTTGTGATCACCATGCATTAAGTTAAACATCAACGATTACTTTTTCTTTCCTCCTTTCTTTCTTTTCTTTTCTTTTCTTTTCCTTTCCATTTTTTTTTTTTCTTTTTTTTCTTTTTTATCAATGAATTATATTTCAACAGAATACATTTCGTACAATTATAACTTTGATGAATGTGGCTGTTTTTGTTAACTTCCTAAAACATAAATAAATAAATGAAAAAAAACAATGAAAGAAAACCGGGGTAGTGAGAGAGCCAACGGAACTCATCATCGCCAACATCACGGCGATCACACGTGACACTGGGAAGGCAGACAGTGGAGCCCAGACATTCGTTAAGAGTGAACGGATCCCGGATTCGCTCCTTCATCCAGATATGCGTAAAAATGTTCGACAACAAAAAGTCCATTTATTGCAGAAAGAAACAAGAGAGGGGGGAAAGGAAGGGGGGGGGGGGGAGGAGGTCTGTAGATATGCTATCATCATTAACATTCTAGACAGATAGACAAACAGAGACAGACAGACAGAAGGACAGACAGATAGACAGTCAGACAGTAAGACAGACGGATAGACAGACAGACAGACAGACCTCCCCCCCCCCCCCCCCCCACACACACACACACACACACACACACACACACACACACACACACACACACACACACACACTTAAGGAGACAGACAGACAGGCAGGGACCAGTCAGACACACGCAGACAGCCCGGCAGACAAAGAGAAGACACCCGGCTGTCGAATGAGTCCCAGGACGATAATCATAAAACCTAGCAGGGTAAAAGCACCGGATGTGGAGAGCCCACGCTCAGTCTTTTAACTGCTCGCTCTCTCCAGCCGTCCTGACTCTACGACCCAGCGTCTTCTAACATTACAACCTTTCGCAATAACGGTCTGTTTTCTGTTTTTCCCCAAAAGGGGACCTCACTATAGGAATAAAATGGTTTAAATGTCGGGAGGTCGGGTCACAAAAACAGTCAGCAAACTTTTTAGGAGCGGTCCTGGAGAGAGAGAGAGAGAGAGAGAGAGAGAGAGAGAGAGAGAGAGAGAGCGCAGACAGACAGACCTCAGCCACACAAAATTAGTTTTAGTCCAGGGGAAGTAATTGTGGGTACAGACTGATAGAGTTACTTCTTTCTTTCTCGTTTTTTTTTTTTTTTTTTCCTTTTCTTGTCTGTTCTTTTCTTTTCTTCCTTCCTCCTCCCCTCCCTCCCTCCCTCCTTCCTTCCTTCTTCCTTCCTTCCTTTTTTTCTTCTAGACTGGATCTAGAAAATACAAAATGCCAACATTCATATCTCATGAAAGTTTTGTATATTCCATGAAAATGTATAACTTCGTGAATAGTTCGTAATTCGTAAACAGTGAGTTCACACTGTTCATGTATGGTCACCAATTTGTAATAATCGTGCAGAAACGGATCCTAGACCCGCTTTTCATTCAGATCCGCGTCACAGATCTACTTAAAATCTAATGGGTTTTGTTGCTTGTACACATTCTATCTTTCCGCGAAGTTTTGTTGGAATTGGCTTTGTAGAAACTCTGTTATCTTGCTAGTCAGTTTCGTAGAGCTTGCACAATCTTGCTGGTCAGTTTTGCAGAGTTCGTGTAAATTTGTTAGTTAGTCTGCCAGAGTTGATGTAATCTTGCTGATCAGTTTTGTAGAGTTGGTGTGATCTTGCAGTTGATGTGATCCTGCTGATCAGTTTTGCAGAGTTGGTGTGATCCTGCTGATCAGTTTTGTAGAGTTGGTGTGATCTTGCTGATCAGTTTTGTAGAGTTGGTGTGATCCTGCTGATCAGTTTTGTAGAGTTGGTGTGATCTTGCTGATTATTTTGGTAGATTTGGTGTGGTCTTGCAGATCAATTTTGTAGATTTGGTGTGATCTTGCAGATCAATTTTGTAGATTTGGTGTAATCTTGACGATCGGTTTTCTAGAATTAGTAGGATCTTGCTGGTAAGGTGGTGGTGTTTGGTTTGTTTGTTTGTTTGTTTTTAAGAGTTTGCGTGATCTTGATGACCAATAAAGAAAACAGATTCATGTGAAAGCATAAGGATAATCTGAGTAAGTCGAGCGTTTGCTTGGTTTCCAAACAGTGCAACGGGAACCCATCCGCCCCCCCCCCCCCCCCCCCCCCCGCCCCCCCCCCCCCCCCCCCCCCCCCCCCCCCCAAAAAAAAAGAAAAAAAAAAAAAAAAAAAAATCTATTAAAATAGGCTAATGTCAGATTAAGTAAAAATAAAAATAAAAATACAAACATTGTACGGGAGCAAATAACAAACTAGTGGCTATTTGGCAATATACTTCATTGAGTGAAAACCGAAGTAACACTTATGAATCTGCAACTAGTTCAACAGTTAATAAACTGATTAATAATTTCATAACATTTAACAGTTCATTTGCTCACTTGAAACAACAGCAACAACAACAACAATGAACAAATGAAATTTGATTTGAATTTCCTGCAAGTGCAGTCAGATGAGAAACTTCGAGCAGACGCTGAGGAGAAGGCAGACGAGTAAGCTGAAGAGCGTAAGCACGCATGCACGCATGACCGCCCGCGCGCGCGCGCACTCACTCACACACACACACACACACGCGCGCGCGCGCGTGCGCGCGCGAGCACACACACACACGCACACACACATACACACACACACGCGCGCGCGCGCGCGCGCGCGCACACACAAATATGCATGCACACACGTACAGACGCACACATACACTCACCACACACACACGTACGCACGCATAAGCGCGCACGCACGCACGCACGCACGCGCGCACACACACACACACACACACTTGCAATATTCCTACTTTTAAGGTAGATAACAATGTATTGAATTATGTCACCGAGATAAAATTTTTAGGAGTAAATATTACCTCTAAATTAACTTGGAACAACCACATTGAACATATTGTCAACGAAGCCAGCAAATCTCTTAATCTTCTTAAAGTAATCAGTAAACAAAATTGGGGTGCAGATACACACAAACTTTAGTACACCTTTCGACATCTCTCGTAAGATCAAAATTATCATACGCACAAGAAGTGTTCTTCAGCGCACCAAACTATTTACTTAAAAAGTTGCAAAGCATTGACTGCAAAGCTTTTAGACTCGCACTAGGTGTTCCATTTCATGCCAGTGCATCAGGAACGTATTACGAAGCCGGAGTTCTGCCCCTTGACGACCATAGAAACTTGGCCTGTGCTAAATTCATTCTACGTAGTTCATCTGTTCAGAACTCAAGCAAAGATGAATTAGCTTTACGATCAGATATCCAGTTCCCGAAGCGAGCTAGATTTATTAAATCTAATACAACCATAATGACATACTCCTCAAAACTATTGAAAGACGCTGAGATTGATCCCAAGAATATCGCTGATCGTTTTCCTGTATCCCCGATTCCAAATTGGGAATTGCACACCGCATGTTTTGATTATAAATATACTGATCTACAAAAGAATGTTAACAATAATATATTGTCCTCTTTTGCCAAATCTCATATCGATAGTAATTATTCACACATCACCTTAAAGTTTTCACCGATGGATCACTTGTAAATGAACAAGCTGGAAGTGGTTTTGTTATTCCTACCCTTAAAGTTGAAAAATCTTTTCATCTCGGAAAGGGGTATTCTATCTTCACGGCTGAGCTGGTGACAATTCTAATGGCGCTTAACTTTCTTGTTGATACTCCACTTACTATCTACAAAGCACTTTTCTGTGTGGATTCTAAGTCTGTCCTACAAGGCCTTGAATCTACTGCTGTAAAAAATCGAGGTGAGGTGATCTTAGAAATAAAACATCTTGTCAGTATTCTTATAGTTAATTGTAAAGCATTTTGTATGAATCACTATATATCCAAATTGCTCTGCTGTGACAAATGCAGCTCGTCACAAATCTCTTATCGGTCCATCAACACCAACGTACACGCTTGCAAAAACACGCGAAACTTGAATCACTGCACGCACACACACACGCACACACGTACACACACACACACACACACACACACACACACACACACACACACACACACACACACACACACACACACGACACACATTTTCCACAACTTACCACATGCATATACACGCGATGCGCGCGCTCTGAGCGCGCGCATGCATACACACGCTACTTCCCTAACTCTGTCTAAAATCACTTTTTTATGAATGTGAATAGACGTCAAATTGAAGAACGAACGAATGCGCACACACACACACACACACACACACACACACACACACACACACACACACACACACACACACACACACACACACACACACACACACACACACACACACACACACACACACACATATACACGCGTGTCACTGGGGCATGAAAACGCGGCTTATTTACATCTTTTCCGGAGAATGCGTTATGGAAGAAACGAATGATTTTTCACATTTCACACACACACACACACACACACACACACCTCACACTCTCTCACTCTCTGTCACTCTCCGGCTTATCATCTCTCTATCTAATTTCCTCTCTCTCTCTCTCTCTCACTCTCTCTCTCTCTCTCTCTCTCTCTCTCTCTCTCTGAATCAATGACGGTGCCTGTAAATGTTCTGTTGAAAACAAGTATGAATCACAGGCACAATGTTTCAAGGTTCGTGGTCCATGCGATTAACAAAAGAAATCAGGTTATGTTTTAGACGAAAATGACTGGCTGATTATCACGGCTCGACAACTTTGATACTTACTCTTGCGCTTCATGTTATATAGATCTTCATCATTCACGCATGTAGCGCAGCTTTGTTTGCTAAGACACGTAAAGTTTGAATTTCTACAACACACTTAAGTTTAGAAGAGATTGTCAAGATTGTGAAATGTGAAACTATGGAATGTATTTATCTTTTTCACCTCTTCCCCTCCCCCTCCCCCTCCTCATTCCTTACTCTCCCCCCAGCTCCTTGACTCCCTTCCCCAGCCCCCCCCCCCCCCCCCCCCCCCCCCCCCCCCCCCCACCTCCACCCGCCATTTCCATTTGTTACCTCCACGTATTGGGGCCAAAGGCCGACGTACATTAAAATTCTGAGTTCTGAAAATCTGAGTTCTGAGTTCTGAGTCTCTCTCTCTCTCTCTCTCTCTCTCTCTCTCTCTCTCTCTCTCTCTCTCTCTCTCTCTCTCTGATTTCCGTATTCCTGCCGTTCGTACTTCATCCCGACCAATCATTTATATGCTTCCTTCTTTCTGTTGTAATGATTGTGTTGTAATTATCATTGATTCTGAACGTCGGCAACGGGATTATGCTTTTATTCGCAGTGTTGGTCTGTTTGCTGGTATGTTTATTACCAATATTACGCAACAAATAAACCAGTTTGAATGACACTTGGTGAGATGGTCAAATTTTGTCTGAGAAAAAAAAAAAAGTAAATTTTAGTGCGAATTCGTTGTAGGGATCCAAGTCAAATGACAAATATAGAATCCGTTTTGGAAAAACTGAGCCCAAACACACAAACAAACCCCACAAACAAACAAACAAACACACAAACACACGTTAACAAAACCGCTCGTGAACAGATTTTAAGGAAATTTTGGAGGACAAAGGACATATAAATAAAGAACGAGCCCATGAAAATGTTGGCACAGTCTATGGTACGACTTTGGAATCAAATGGCAGAAGCGACTTTGGAATTTAAATGGCAGAAGCGACTTTGGAATTTAATGGCAAAGAACTTTGGAATTAAGCAACTTTGGAATTAAATGGTAGATGCGACTTTAAAATTAAATGGCAGCAACAACTTTGGAAGTGAATGGTAGATGCGACTTTGGAATTAAATGGCAGGAATAACTTTGGAAGTGAATGGTAGATGCGACTTTGGATTCAATGGCAGGAACGACTTTGGAATTAAATGGTCGAGGCGACTTTGGAATTAAATGGTAGACGCGACGTTGAAACTAAATGGCAGAAGCGACATGGGAATTAATTGGCAGAAGCGACTTTGGAATTAAATGGCAGAAGGAAACAGGGACCAGATGGAAACGGGAATGAAATGATAAATTCGTAAATGAATGGATAATTGAATATTAATCAAACCTAAAAACTTTCACGTGCATAATTCAAACAAACACCTCAAAGCATACATAGTAAACCGCGGACCTCAGCCAAAGTCGAACGGATCCTGGATTCCGATCTACAATATAAATCCGCACCAAAGTTTACCCAAGTTCGTCCAAAGGTCGGATTTCATCTTTCCACCAAGTCTATCCAAAATCAGTTCACTACAATTTTCGTGTAATTTTGTTGACTGATCCTAAATCCGTGGAATAATCCATGTTGCAGACACGGATCCTCACTAAAATTTAATCGCTTTATCCGTGGGCCACATATTTTCATATTTGTTTTCCGCGTTTCGTTACAATCGGTTTTGAGTTTTTGCCTAATTCTGCTGACGGACGGACAAACAAACACACTTACTTATGGCGGGCGAAAACGTAGCCTCCCTGGTGGAGCTACCAACGATGAATTCCATAATATTACATAGCCTACAGTAAGATGAAGCTCTATGGACAGTCGGAGGGCAGAAGGTCTCGGAGAAGAAGCTCCGCACCCCCTCTCACACCCACCCCTAAGTTCCAGCCCCTTCCTCCTCAGTGCACGTGCTCTGTCCCTTTAGTGATGATGATGATGATGATGATGATGATGATGATGATGATGATGATGATGATGATGGTCTTCGGAGAAGTGGTTGTGGTGGTGATGATGATGATGATGATGATGATGATGATGATGATGATGGTAATGGTAATGGTGATGGTGGTGGTTGTGGTGATGATGATGATGATGATGATGATGATGATGATGATGATGATGATGATGATGATATGGTAATAGTAAGAAGAAGAAGAAGAAGAAGTGAAGAAGAAGAAGAGAAAATGATGATGATATCCGCGCGTGCGCGCGTGCATACCGCAAAACACACAACACACACACACACACACACCGCACACACACGCACACACACACATACAACACACACACACACACATACACACACACACACACACACACACACACACACACACACACACACACACACACACACACACAAGCTGGAGTTATTGAAGTTTCAACTATATTTTAGACACCGTTACAATTTACAGATAAAATGTAAGTTTTAGGCAAAAGAGGCCAAAATGTTGACGTTCATACCCTTCATTTAAGTGGAAATAGAACGTTCTTGAACCTTTAGCACCTTTACGATTGTTCTATCACGACATCTCGGGTCTTCGTTTTTGACATCTTAAAAATCTAAAAATTTCGGAAATCTATTTGTGAAATGTTGATTTTTATGTTATGAGTCAGGTATTGGAAAGAGGGGGTGGAGGGCATCGAAATGTCGATTTACAGAACAGAAAACCCCACTTTTCGTCTTTTTGACCAGTTGGTAAGCATACTTTATATTAACCTAGTGCATCTCACTGTTCATTATTCACACGCGCCCCACACACAAGACATACAGGCATACACACACAGACACACAGATACAGCCAGCCAGCCAGCCAGCCACACACACACACACACACACACACACACACACACACACACACACACACACACACACACACACACACAAAGCGCGCGCGCGCACACACACACACACACACACACACACACACACACACACACACACACACACACACACACACACACACATTCACTTTTGAAAGATTTCACTCTAAGTCAGAAAATGTGAAAAATGAAGAGCAAAACAAACGACCCAAATAAAAATCGAGAACAACCTACACAGCCAACCTGCGTTGCTGCATTTTCCACCGCTTAGTTTTCTCCCCCCCTTATCTCCGAAGCCAGGATATGCATGGTCATATGCGCGCCCCATTTCACCGTGGTTTGCGCTGACACGTAACCCTTCTTCTCGTTATCTCCTTGTCTTACCTGTCACAGATTATGCAGATGAGCCTCGCGCTCACTTTCTGTGTGTGTGACCCGGCTGTAACTATGCAAATGAGATGAGGAGGGTTTCTGGTGGGTGAATGGGAGGTAGGTGTGTGTGTGTGTGTGTGTGTGTGTGTGTGTGTGTGTGTGTTTTAAGCGTGGTGGTGGTGGTGGTGGTGGTGTACAGATTCTGAAG
>JADBJO010010659.1:0-18814 GCA_016801955.1 Conus betulinus | reverse complement strand
GTCAAAGCTCTGAGCAGCACACAAATCATTACATAACAAAAAAAAATTTGTCTGTGTTCACAATTTAAATGTGTGACAGAAGAGCCATCCCTCCCTCCCTTCACACATCAGCCTGTACCAACAGACCACTGAACACTGTCCACCATCCATCATTGTATGTGTATTCCTCATCTCCATAGGTTCTAAGCCACGCCCTCTGTCCAGCGGTCATCTTCACGACAGTGTGCCCTGTTGACCATCTGTACTCACAAGACCAAACATATCCTTTCATCACATCATCTACAACAATGGCCAGTCTGGATTTTTTCTCTGTACTAGCTTTGTTAGGACTGGAGTTGGCCAGGAAGCAGTACGTCCCTGCCGCTGGAGCAGTGAACAGACCTGTCTTTCCATCATAACCACCCCCCACGTTGCACATAATATGGTCACAGATCAGGGCTGCACCTTGTTGGTGGTCACTTCCTTGAGCAGCAATGCATGGAATGCCACTTGAGTGCTGGCCTTCACTGGAAGCAAGATGACAGATAAAGGAATGAATACATAGAATAAAGTTGGTTACACTCACTCCTATGTACAATGTACACACACACACACACACACACACACACACACACACACACACACACACACACATTCAACATAAATAAGGCTTACGATCAACTGTGGCATTTACAGCTATTGAACAAACTTAAAAACATTGGCTTGACAGGAAATATATACAACTATGTCAGATGTTTTCTAAAGGATAGGGTAATAAGAACAAGGGTAGGAAAAACATATTCCACAAGTGGAACACTTTCAATGGGAATCCCTCAAGGGTCAGTATTAGCACCACTTCTCTTCTCGTTATTAATGCATGATCTGCCAAACAAATTATCCAAAAAAGTTGTTCTTGTCCAGTATGCAGATGATATATGCATGTGGATGGATGGATGTAATGTTAAAAAAGAAAAACTTCACACAGTGAGATATAAAATTCGTCAAAAAGATCTATCAGGAGAACTAAACAAGATGATGGATTATATGAAACCAAATGGATTAAGTCTGTGTCCGAAAAAAAAACAAATATGATTCTTTTTAACAGTGGATCTAACCCAGAAAGTATGCCTATTTTCACATTGGATGATACTCCTCTTAAGTACGTTACAGAGATCAAATTTCTAAGAGTTTATTTTACATCTAAATTAATATGGAACTTTCATATCGAATATTTATTAACAAAAGCAAGAAAAACATGAAACTTTCTGAAAATTATTTCTAAAGAAAAGTGGGGGCAAGATCCAGCTACATTGATTACTCTATGTAAATCTTTAATGAGATCAAAAATAACTTATGCCCAAGAAATATTCTTTAACGCGCCTAAACATCTATTACAAAAACTGCAAAGTATTGAATGTAAGGCACTGAAATTAGCCCTTGAACTTCCTGTGCACCCATCATCGTCACGCACATATATATGAAGCTCAGGTACTTCCTCTAGATGATGAGATTTAACGTGTTGTAAATTGGTCATTAAAAGTATAGCTAGAAAAAACACACATTTAGTCAGAAATCAAAATAAGATCAGATTTTGATTTTCCGAAAAGAGCAAAGTCTATAACTTTTCAAATAACTATAGCAACTTATACATCAAAAATAATTTCAGATTCTGGGGTTTCTTAAGAAAAAGAAGCTTTCTCTTCCAGACCATCTTTTTGTCCTATTCCACCCTGGGAACTAAAAAAAAAAGCCAATTTGAAATTGATCAACACCAACATCAAAAAAGATGAAAATATCAATATGCTAGCAAGTTATACTAAGTGTCATATTGACGAGAGAAATACACTAACCAATTAAAAATATACACAGATGGTTCATGTATTGGTAAGCAAACAGGTTGTGCATTCTTAATCCCTGACTTGTGGGGTGGAGAAATCTTTTTACATTGGATGTAACATATCCATATTTACAGCTGAATTAACAGCAATACTCATGGCTTTTGAATTACCTTTCAAATTCCCCAAAACACAATTTCAAGCTCTGTTTTGTGTAGATTTCAAATCAGTCCTTCAGGCGATAAAAGATTTTCATCTGCATACTAGGCCTGAAATGATCATTGAGATAAGCTGTTTGATCCACATGCTTATTGAAGGAGGCACCCATTATCCTTTTGTTGGATTCCTTCACACTGTTCCTTTTATTACAACGATAAAGTAGATAGGGCAGCTAAGTGTGGAGCAAAACATGTCTGTGGTTCTGAAGATCTTAAACTACCCTTATCGGTACATGAGCAGTGCAATTTAGTTAAAACATATATTCGAAAACTTTCAAAGATAGAATGATAACATGACAATCAAAATCAGTTTGATATTTTTTATATATAAAAATCATTCAACATAATTTTAGTTACAAAAATATACTTTCATTGATGTATAGGTGGAAACTTGATGCTTTTAAAACAAAATATGTTAAAAACATAGTGTGTTTATGTAAAAAAGAAAATAACACGTGATCATATTGTTACATGTCAAGACATGAAAAAAAATAATTCCAGTGTTGAGGCAAAATAGTGCGCAGGCCATCTTTGAGTCACCAGCTCTAACATATGAGTTTTTTGTATGCTTAGAGCGCACTCCATTGGGGAAGTATTTTATTGGTTCCTTTTTTGTGTGTGGGGGGGGGGGGGGGGATATGTGTGGGGGGGAAGATGGAATAATGGAATAATGTACAAAGCTCAAAAGTGACAAGGACTGAGAAAGGTTAAGTTTCTGTGCCTTGATGGTTGTTAATTAGTTTTGTTAAATTTTAGCTTTTTTTCCCTTTCAAACTTATTTGAAGAATGTAAGTGTTTTGTAATTATACTCAAACACACCTGCATACACACACACACGAGCACACGCACATACACACATACATGTGCGTGCACAAGCATAAGCACATACGCTCTTTCTTTCCCCTTCTCTCTCTTTCGGCACAATTTTTTTTTCATCTAACATCACGATAAGCGGAAAGACATAAAATGAATCACACACACACACACACACACACACACACATTCTCTCTCTCTCTCTCACTCTCTCTTTCTCCATTGCATTGTAACCATATCATGAAAATGTGTGCAGTATGTTGATGTTATTAATGCATTGTTGTATAAATATGACCTTTACCAGTATATGTTGATATCCTAAATATAGGTATGTAACATCTCTCTCTCTCTCTCTCTCTCTCTCTCCCTCTCCCCTAATAGGCGAGTCACTTTCTATGTGCCTCTGTGTGTGTGTGTGTGCGCGCGCGCGCGTGCGTGCATGTGTGTGTGTGATCTTTTTCCTTATTCTTCTGTATAGAAATCTCTCTCTCTCTCTCTCTCTCTCTCTCTCTCTCTCTCTCTCTTCTCTCTCTCTCTCTCTGCTCCTTTAATAACTAATAGGAGGGTCAGTTTCTATGTGCTTCTGTATGTGCGTGTGTGTGTGTGTGTGTGTGTGTGTGTGTGTGTGTGTGTGTGTGTGTGTGTGTGTGTGTGTGCATGTGTGTGTGATTTGTTTTTCTTTCATTCTTTTCTTAGTAATCAATTCATTTTATTCCTGATTGTTGTTTCAATGTCCCTTTTTCTCTACGCTCATGTATTTGCCAATATTGAAGGAGGAAAAAGCTCATCCATGTTTTTATGTATATTTAAAGATAATTATGTTTGTTTGTATGGTTTAGGAGCTAGTCATGCTTAATTAGCTGCTTGTCACTCTTAGTCCATCGGCGGGGCAAGGGCCGTACGTTAAAAAGCATATATTTGTTAATCTGTTACCCTTGAAAATAAAGATCATCATCATCATCATCTCTCTCTCTCTAGGACATGAGCAACAGTTCATTGCAGAATTTAAAGACTGGCTTATTTGTTCTTTTAAACAGAATTGGCACTCAGTTGTGGAAAGTAAAAAAAAATATCGCTGGTTTTTCTCATTCAAAAAAATGTGTTTCATTCTGAAGTTTCTCAATGTTATATAACAGATGAATGGCACAGAATAAATTGCACAAGATTCAGGTTGAGAACTTGAGGCTTTAATGCAAACAAAAGATGGTTTGAACGTGAAACATCCACAGAATCACCTTGTGTTCTGCATGCAGACACATTATTGACAAAGAACAACGCTTACCGTTCCACTGCACTGCTTGTAATGAAGTGCTGACAAATGTTCATTTTTCCAGTTAGATATAGTGAAAAGACAAGATGTTGCTGTCATGTTATCATCAGATGATGAATTTGTAATCGAATCAGCTAGAAAATTCATATAGAAAGCATTGAAAGTTAGACAGATGAAAGATAGTCATATTTAAGATAATACATTATAAGAGATATATGAATGAATATTATCATTCATCACATGTAGAAGAGATCAGTGGGATACAATATCATCATCTGACTGAGCGGATGGTGGAGTTAATCATATTATTTCCTTTTTTTTGTTTGTTTGTTTTTTTTTTTCAACCTTACTGTATTACTCCTGTGTGTGAGGACATACCAAAATATATTACTCCTGTGTGTGAGGACATACTGAAATGTTACGATTTTATTTGTTTTTGTTAATCTTTGATTGATACACACTGGGAATAAATGTGTACTGTTTGTTTGCAAGGAAAGGAGGAGGTTAATGTTATTGTTCTGTAATCCCCCTCCCCTCTTGTCAAAAGACCTCTTTGGTAAGCACAATCAAATGTCAAAGTGTCTGTCTGTCTGTCTGTCTGTCTGTCTCACACACACACTAAAATTGACGAGAATGGACGAACGTAGACTACCCTACAAGGCCTATAGAATGCTTTTTGATTTGGATCTGCGTGATAAAGAAAAAACTGGGCTTCAAATATTTGCTATAAACTATATATGTTTGGCTTTGGATATGTATGGCTGAATCAAGGCGCGGAAGGGATTAGCGAGTTTCTAAAAGCTTTCAGGGAAAGGTTAATTTGTTGCAGATGGCAAGACTGGAATTACCATATCAATAACAGTGACAGATTTAGTGTGTACAGAACCTTCTGCACTGTCCCTGATGTTAAAAACATATTTGTTAGTCAATTTAGACAGACATTTAACGTTTAATTGGGTAAGATTTAGGCTTGGCATTTCCGAAATTGCAGTACATCATAATCGTTATAGAAAACACAGTGAAAACAACTTAATATGTCCACTTTGTCAAAAAGAGAAAGAAAATGAGATGCATTTTGTTTTATGCTGTCCTGCTCTACATGACTTAAGAGCACAATACATACCGTTGAAATACTATAACACTCCAAGTCAGTTTAAATTAGTATTGCTCATGACGTGCTCACTTGAGAAAACAGTTAGAAATTTGTCAATCTATATTTATAAGGCTTTAAAACTACATTCTATTCTCATTTCTTAATATTACTGCTAAGTGTGTTATGGATGATGTCATTGTTTATGAATGCCAGATTGGACACATGTTTGTATCTATGCACCGCTATCATGAGGGGCAATGGCCTAATCATGATTAAATTTTCCGTATCCGTATCTCTCTCTCTCTCACACACACACACACACACACACACACACACACACACACATTTACACACACACACTCTGATGCTGATAAAATGACTGAACTACTAAAATTGATCAGAACTTTAAACCTAGCAATGAACGCTGCATTGGGACGGGTGGGTTTTTTTGTTTTGTTTTCTTGTTGTTGTTTTGTGGGGGTGGTTGGCTGGGTTTTTATTGAAAGTTCCTTTATGTGTTGAACAAGTTTCTTGGGAGCAGATGTTCTCATGCTGAGTTAGTAATGACCATTACATGAGGAACTCACTCGTTATGCCCTCATTTACTGATCAGCAAGACCTGTTAAAAGAACTGAAGCAGTTACTCAAAATTAAAAGCATGAAATACATGATTCACTTCTATAAACCATGGAAGTGCTTGATGAAAGGAATTCTAAATATCTCTTATTGTTACTTTCTTTAGTGATTGGCTGCTCTCTGATTTCAGTCTTATACTGACTTTTTGTTGATTTTTTTTTTTTTATATATATATATACAAATGGCATGGTGTAGGCGTATCACAACAGGTACAAATCATAACACAATTAAGTTCAAATTATTGGTAAATAAAAACCGAAGCAACAGCAAAAATCTGACTGAACAACTATCAAACTTTATACTACAGTGCAGAGTATTCACTGGGGCTAATTAACAAAGCAAATCATGAATCCTTGAGTGTGTGTGTGTGTGTGTGTGTGTGTGTGTGTGTGTGTGTGTGAAATACAGTCATTACAAATGTGGAGAAAGAGAGACAGAGATTGACAGACAGAGAGAGAGAGAGACAGACTGAGAGAGAGAGACAGAGAGAGGGCAATGTCACTCACAAAATCGTGATTCCAGAGCACTCAGTGCCTTCCTCCAGTTTTGAGAGGAAACCTGTGCCGACTGCACGTTCTGTTGAAGGGAGGCAACCTGGCTTTTGGAAGCTGTCATGTCTGCTTTCAGCTTGGAGTGGTCTCCCTCTAAATCTGACAGACTCTTCTGGGCCTTGGTCACATCTACTTTCAGGTCACCACAGTCAGTCTTCAGCTGACTGACATCGCTCTTCATGCTGGCAGCAACACCTTTTAAAGCTGTGACATCTGTCTCAACCGTGCTGACCTTGGAAACAACAGCACTGGGGTCAGATTTTAGCTGATGGCTGTCAGTCTGTTGACAGGAAACATCAGTCTGCAGGGAGATCACATCTTTCTGGAGTTTGGCCAGGTCTGCACAAGCCTTGTCTTTTTCTGCCTTTAGCACGGCCAGGTCCTGGTGAACTATGGCATTTTTATCTTTCAGGCCTGCCAGCTCGGTCTGCAAGGCAGAGGTCAGTTTGGCATTGGTGTCTTTCAGCGTGGCCATTTCTTTCTGCAGAGCGCGTTGCTCTGAAGATAGATTGCTGTTGCGGTCGTTCAGCAGGGTCACATGCTGTGAAAGCTGCGAGTTGAAGGACTGCAGCAAGGTGACCCGACCCGCCAAGTCTTCAAGCTTCTGGTAAAGATCATTCAAGTTCCGGGAGCCTGCCCACGCTGAGGATACATTTCCTTCATCGTCATGGCAGCCAAGTGATCCTGAGGCTTCCTTGCTCTGGGCTAGCCCTGAAGACTGGCTGGGTTCCACAATTTTCCCCATGAACAAGTGCAGGATGTTGATCATCTCTGATGCATTTTCTTCCATGTGGTGTCTGACCATTGGAGAGCTCTCGATGTCCCCCTTCAAGATTGTCTGAAGATCCCCCTGCAAGAACAGCGCAGCCCTGCGCTGGGATGCCAATGCAGGGGCAGGTTGGGAAGATGACAGTTGTCGCTGAAGTGTGTCCCGTGCGTGCCATGCTTCTGCCATGTGGGAGTAAATTCGCTCTACAGGCCATCAAAGACTTCTCTCAGACTGACAAAACAGGCATCACGAGCATCAGCACTATGGCGCAAAACAGTTCCATAGCGCACATTGATACTGTAATCCATGGCTTGTCTCTCCTGATTCAGCTTACGCTCTTCTTGCTCCAGTTTCTCTAAGGCATCTTCAACCATTTTAAGCTGCTCTTTGACCTGACGGCTTGTTGCTTTCTGAGCTGAGCTGGTTGTGGTCTGAAGGGTCCTGAAGCGCTGTGACCTGACCTCCCTGGCAAAATTTGTCATGGGCACGTCGACACTGAGAGCAGAAGCTGTTCTGGCACTTGCCGCACTGGAATTCAGCTGACTGGTCTCCGTCACACAGGCTGCAGGGTTCTTGTTGGGGATCTTCTTTGCTGTAGGTGTCAAGGTAAAAAGTTGGTCTGCACACACACACACACACACACACACACACACACACACACACTGAATGACTGAAACCAATCTATTGTCAGATTAACTCATGGTTGTACTGAATCTCACGCACACACGCACGCATGCATGCGCACACACACCCATGCGCACACACACACACACACACACACACAGAGTAACAACAACAATCACAACAACAATATTAATAATAAAAATGAATTATTAAGAATGTAGATTTTACCTTCAGAACCACTCGTTATAGACAGACATTCATATAAAGAATGCAAAGATTCACTCTCTCTCTCAACACACACACATACATACACACACACACACACACACACACGCACGCACGCACGCGCACGCATGCACACACACACACACACACTCACACCTGTGTTGTCAGTTTTCAACATATTAGGAATTCTGCATTTTGTAACACATATGATTCCAATCCCATCATACAAGAACAAAAAAAGATGTAAAGGTTTTTTTTTTCACACTAAATATTGGGGCAGTGCAGGTGAAGATGCCTGGCCATGACCAAGTATTGTTATAACTGAAATTGGAGGCCTGTAACACTTTAAGAGTTTGTTCACTGCCAGTATTTTTACTGAATACCACCTTAATCTTCCTCATGTATTTTTTCAGTTGATGCATTGTGCTGAAAGTGATCAAATCAAGATGTGGAGCCACAGTCTTTTGTCATAGTTAAAGTATTCTTTCCACAAATGGAATCGGATTCACAAATTATACACCTCTATCTTTCTTGCACTCTACTGAGAACATCACTGAAAATCTCTGCTGATTTTGCATCATAACATGTTGGTTTCTTCACCAGTTTTATTGATGGATGATCACAACTGAATGAAACTCTGACAAAATGAATTCTTCACCTACTGCATAATTTGGATTTAATGTCAAGCTCTCAGCTGAGTACCACCTTAACAATTATAACCAACTATGTGCATGATGTCATGAAACTTCACTCCTACTCACGTGTGTGTGTGTGTGTGTGTGTGTGTGTGTGTGTGTGTGTGTGTGTGTGTGTGTGTGATATTTCATGTCCAGACTTCTGAGGCTCACCATTGGTTAAAATTTTATCTGTATACCACCATTTTCAAATCCACAATTTAAAAAAGTCACATTTCTATTTTGAGGATAATGTCTACAATGTCTGCACACAACACCAGTGTGCAGTCTGCATGTTTGACTTTGTTGATGTCTTCTGTGTGATCTCTCCATCCCACCAGTAAACACCCAATGGCCTACACTTCTACACAGACTGGAATGTAATTTAGGGTGCGTGCCAGTAGCTTTTGTTTGTCTCTTTGCTTTGTTTTATGCAGGAAATGGAGGGGGGTGAACTCTGCACAGACGCTGTCTTTGACAAGGAATTCTTCTTCTCTACCATAACTGTCTCTGGGATTTAGGGTGCCTGCAAGCAGCTCTTCTTTGTTTGTTTGTTTGTTTTTGATTATGCAGGAGACAGAGAGGGATAAACTCTGTACAGATTGGTTATTCTGAAGAGGAATTCTTCTCTACCCTGACAGTCTCTGAAGGGGACTGAAGCCAGGACACTCAGATCAACACTTTATCATAGGGCCAACTACGCCCGGATAGGTATGTCTGAAAATCGTGATCACACCAGCTGCGGGGTTTTTTTCTCTTCATTACAATCAAGTCATAGTGAACACTTATGATAATGCAAAAGCACTACAGGAATTTCTTGAGCCAGCCAAGCTTTTGAATCCCTCTGACATGTCTGGTCAACTGAAGCCTTCAACAATCAAGATCTATCCATTCAAAAGCAACATTTCGCCACACACTTGTAGGGATCTGGATCTCAGGAGATCGTTGAAAAAATCTGCCACAAAACTTGAAATGCTCATGAACTGTTAACAAAGCACAATCTTAATAGAGTCCTGGACAAACACCTTCAGCATTAATTTCTGGACAAGAACTTCCAGAACAGTCATCACTGCTGGCATTTACCATAGACATTGTCACATGATGCTCTTCAAGAAGTTGTTGACTGGGTTCCAGATGGTAAAAAGAGCAAAGAGAAAACAGAAATAAACAAAACAAAATGATGTGGAGTACAACAGTTTGAAAAGTATTCAAAAGTATTTATACATATGCACACACACTCATGTACACTCACCACACACGCATACATTGATAATAATGACATAACCAATGTTAGGTAGGTACTCAAGGTCTGACCAGCACATCTGGGCTAATGCATAGGTAAAACATCTGCTAAGTCGTAGCCATGAGACCCTCTTCTTAAATTCTCTCATTTCTATTATTAATTCATTTATCCATCAGCTTTAAATCATATGCAGTGTGGTCTCGAAACCTGGCGGTTAGGTGTAGCGAATATGACAAGTCCGCATGCAGTGACGCCTCCTTGATGAAACTGTAACTGAAACTTACCATCCAAGAATAACAAAAGTAAAACTATGCCTAGGTATAATACACATGTCATGCTTTAAGTAAAGGCTGGAAAAATATTCATGTAAATATACAAACGGAGGATTATACTTGTCTGCTTACCTAACTTGACAATTACTTAAATGAGCTTAACATCAAATGAATGTGCAAATCTGAATATTTTATTTCATAGTAATATTCATCATCTACATGAAATATGTGAGCAGTTATGAACATGAATGGAAAAAAACACACACGCGTGGGGGTGGGGGGGGGGGGGGGGGGGGGGGGGGGGGGGATGTTTGAAAACATAAGGCATTTACAGCGAAGAGTTGGACAATATATAGAATAATGCATTTACAGCAACGGACAATATACTCTCAGTAAAAGGCAGGTTAACTGATCTCACAGAAGACCAGAACAGCTCACTTGGGGGCTGTCTGGGGCCAGAGTAGCTCAGTTGGTAGAGCGTTAGAGTTGTGACCCTGCTGATGCTGGGACTGCTGGTTTAATTTTCTGCAGAGCTATCTGGCTGTGGGGGGATTTTTCCCTCAAAGTTAACATTGGCTCTGACATACCACAAACCTCTTTGAATCAGGATATAGACCACTCTACTTTGTGCGAACCATGCATTACATTTTAAATCGCATCACTGTCCTTTTGGAAGAGTGACTGAACCCCACAGGCTGATGGTATGGATGGCACATACACACAGATAGCATGCATCCTGTATGATTATCATTGTCTACATCAAGACCAATGAGCGCAAGCAGGATGACATCCAAACTGGAAGAAAAAGAAGAAGAAGAAGAAACTGAATAGCCCCATGGTTTAACTTGGCATCAAGCTGGCATGAATAAAGAGTGCTTTCGCTTCCTCACTCTCCAGATTTAAGGCCAGTTCATTCACTAGCCAGCAAACAAATTGTGTCTGGCTAGTCATGATGTTAGTGGTTCTTGTTAACACATTTTGTACATTAAAACCTCATCAATTTCATCAAAGATGATACAGATGTATGAGTATTAAAAACAACTATCAAAGCCGTAACTGGAAATGTAAAATACCCAAAGTTTGTATTTGAAAATAGAGGATTTCTTCCTTTTTACATGATGAGAGATATTATAATAATATCTACTAACACTTGCACTCTTCACAAACTCCTGAAATAATATATGATTCATAACCACCAAAGGAACAAATGTACAATCAAACAAATCTGTATCTAAATGAACAACAAATAATCAAATAAATGAAAATTCAAAAAAAAAAAAAAACAAGAGAGAGAGAGAGAGAATGGAAAAAACACAACAAACAAACAAACAAAAACCAGGAGACAGCCATTTCCAGTTGATATGGGGGGGACTCAACCTATGCCCTGCTTGGCAGCCTACAATGTGAACAGCCTACCTGGAAGGCAGTCACACCACCTGCTGGTACTGGGATCACATGACGACAGGTGGGACACGTCAGTCTCGGGGCCGACTTCCCACCTTCCTCTTCAGTGTCCTGCACAAGGGGGTTAAAAGTCTGAAGCCAACACAGACAGACAGACGGTATTTTTGCATTACTAATGAACACAGAATGATTTCTTCAAAACCAAACTATTATCCTTAAATTGATGAGTTATAGTCATGGCACCAAAAAGAAAGGGTGGGAGGTAGGGAAGCCAGGAGAGGAAGAAGGTTATTTCAGCAGTATACATGTTAGGTTCTTTATTCCCCCTACCCCCATTCCCAACCCACTCCCCTTTTCCCCTTGCACTGCAGCGAACAGCAAGTGATGATTCCTGATATTTATTCCATCACATAAAATTCTCTGTTATACATCCCAGTCACACAGTGACATTGAAACACCTGACTGAGTGTAAACTCAGCACATGTTCCTTCATGTGAGCATTAGGTTCCTTCACTTGCGCAGCAAGCATGCATAGTACTACACAATCATTAGGTTCCTTCACTTGAGCAGCAACCATGCATAGTACTACACAATCATTAGGTTCCTTTACTTGAGCAGCAACCATCCATAGTACTACACAATCATTAGGTTCCTTCACTTGAGCAGCAAGCATGCATAGTACTGCACAATCATTAGGTTCCTTTACTTGTGCAGCAAGCATGCATAGTACTGCACAATCATTAGGTTCCTTTACTTGAGCAGCAACCATGCATAGTACTGCACAATCATTAGGTTCCTTTACTTGTGCAGCAACCATCCATAGTACTACACAATCATTAGGTTCCTTTACTTGAGCAGCAACCATCCATAGCACTGCACAATCATTAGGTTCCTTCACTTGAGCAGCAAGCATGCATAGTACTGCACAATCATTAGGTTCCTTTACTTGTGCAGCAAGCATGCATAGTACTGCACAATCATTAGGTTCCTTTATTTGGCAGCAAGCATGCATAGTACTGCACAATCATTAGTTCCTTCATGTGAGCAGCAAGCAAGCATACATAGTACTGCACAATCATTAGGTTCCTTTACTTGTGCAGCAAGCATGCATAGTACTGCACAATCATTAGGTTCCTTTACTTGAGCAGCAAGCATGCATAGTACTGCACAATCATTAGGTTCCTTCACTTGAGCAGCAAGCATGCATAGTACTGCACAATCATTATGTATAGCAGTAGTACTGCATGGTCATGATGCATAGGGTTGCACAATCATGATGCACAGGGTTGCACAATCATGATGCACATTGCTGCACAATCATGTTACATAACACTGCACAATCATGTTGTATAGCACTGCACAACATGTTAAATAACACTGCACAATCATGATGCTTAGCACTGCACACTCATGTTACACAACAATGCACAATCATGATGCACAGTGATGCACAATCATGTTTACATAACACTGCACAATCATGTTACATAACATTGCACAATCATGATGCACAGTGCTGCACAATCATGTTACAGACCACTGCACAACCATGATACATATCACTACACAATCATGTTACATAACACTGCACAATCATCATGTTACATAACACTGCACAATCATGTTACATAACACTGCAAATCATGTTGCATAGCACTGCACAATCATGGTGCATAGCACTGAACAATCATGTTACATAACACTGCACAATCATGTTGCATAGCACTGCACAATCATGTTACATAGCACTGCACAATCATGTTGCATAGCACTGCACAATCATGTTACATAGCACTGCACAATCATGTTGCATAGCACTGCACAATCATGTTACATAGCACTGTAAATCATGTTACATAGCACTGCACAATCATGGTGCATAGCACTGCACAATCATGTTGCATAGCACTGCATCATCATGTTACATAACACTGCAAATCATGTTGTTACATAACACTGCACAATCATGGTGCATAGTGCTGCAAAATCATGTTACATAGTACAGCACAATCATGATGCATAGTGCTGAACAATCATGATGCATAGTGCTGAACAATCATGATGCATAGTGCTGAACAATAATGATGCATAGTGCTGAACAATAATGATGTATAGTGCTGAACAATAATCATGCATAGTGCTGAACAATAATCATGCATAGTGCTGAACAATAATCATGCATAGTGCTGCATAGTGCTGAACAATAATCATGCATAGTGCTGAGCAATAATCATGCATAGCGATTCCAGTTTAAAAAAAAAAAAAGAACAAACAAAAATTCAAGCCCTCATAGGTTGAGCACATAAATGTTATGTGCGTGTTTACCACTTTCAACAGATATGCTATACATTATAAGCAAAAGAGTTTATTCACAGAAGGTTGCCTTACCCTTTATAATTAGGATCTGAAGGAATGAATCAATACTCAGCTATAATGAATTTTTTTTTTTTTTATGTAAAAAGTCCTGGGTTTTTTTTCTTTTTCTTCTTTTTTTTCTCAGATCTTTTCTACCTTCATCATGTCACTTTTCACTACACACTCGACGATGCGAGTTCCCCATGAACCATACAGTTTAAACAGGCTTCACTACCTGAGTCAACTGTGTTTATCCCTGTGTACATGATGCAGATCGCACAAGACCAGTAATCACCAAAAAGTCCTTCTGAGTTTATTCTTACAATAACAATGCAGGTTGCAAAACCCATACCCATGCTGCCATGACTGATTACCAATCTTAAAGTACGAGTTCTCACGAGCCCCATCTGCTAAGAACTTCTAAGTTCTCTTTTGTTGAACAGAAACAAAAATCAGCTGACAGGTAGCTGAGTGTTTTGACAAATACTCAACATTTCTTAGAGAATCTTCAATAGTTCAAGTGATACTGATAAAATGTTTTTTTATTGTGTCTCTGGGCTGGGGACATCCCAAGAAGCACCTGTTGCAAAGCTTAAAATGAAGAGTGTCTTCTTTACTCCAGCTGTGGTACAGTAACTGGTGTGTTGCAGGCTGCAAGCTGAAGCTGTAGGTTTGAATCTCATCAGAGCTATTTATTTGTGAGATTTTTCTGCCCCAGCCAATGCTACCTAGATTTGTGTGTACTATGGACTAACATACAAAAACTCAAAACTACGCACTTGAGAATCATTCTCTAAGTGCATTGTTTCTGACAGTGTTGTTCACATTTCCAGACCAACATTCACATGTGCCTGCATCTCTCAGGTCTAGTTGTCAGTGGAAATATATATAATGAAACGAAACATACAGAACAGCTCTGTCATGTGGTTTTGGATCAGAATTCAACTCCACAATATCTTACTTTATCTTTAATTACTGATGACCATTAAAAAAAAAAAAAAAAAGTCTCTCAGAGTCTCTGGCCCTTCATGCCCTGCTCTCATTGTGAAACTACGGCGAGGCGACGTCATTGAGTGGTAGTCTTGAACATACTGGCTTTACTTTGTGAGACAACAACAACCGAAATTGACACAAAGAGGCGGGAGGGTGGTGGTGATGTGTGTGTGTGTGTGTGGGGGGGGGGGGGGGGGGGGTAGGCTTTTAAACAACACGAATCGGATAACGTACGTGACCTTATAAAGCAAGCAGAAAGACTGAAAAGTATATGCTTTTCAATAGTACGTTATATATAATATGACTGAGTTTAAACAAAAAGAAAAAAAAAAAAAAAAACATTCGTGGAACGGGCAGGAAGTGTACTTTTGTTCCGTATGAAACAAAACCCCTGAAATAGTCCGCCTCCGTTTCTCTTGTCACCAATCCTTTCAAACAGGGGAGACAGAATGTATGGAAACACGGCAGTATTTTGGCCTGACGTCCACGGTACGGTTCAAGGCATATGCTGCAGTTCAATCGGCTGTCCACGTCCAGATCCATCCCACCAGTCGCCATTTTTCCAAGCTTGCGAGCGGTTTCGGTTTCGGTTCCTTTTCTTCTCAGTGTTAAGGGCCCACAATCAAGAGAGAGAGAGAGGGGGGGAGAGAGAGATGATGATGATGATGATGATGATGATGATGATGATCTTTATTTCCAAGGGTAACAGATAAGCAAACACATGCTTTTTTTCATCCGGCCCTTGCCCCGTTAAGTGACCAAGTATGACTAGCGACTAAGACTTACAAAAACTTTTAACAAACACAGATATCTTCATAACATTAAAAAGTTCATCCATTATAGTTGAGGCGTAGATGACTTTAGAAGGAAAAAAAGAAACTATTGAAACAACAAACAAGAATAAAGAAATTGATTACAAAGAAGAAAAGAATCAGCCCACACATATGGAATAAGCGATCCTCTTATCGAAGAGAGAGAGAGAGAGTTGCATTCCTTTTGTAAAAAAAAAAATAGCATACAACAAACTGCTAAGGATGATAATTAGATAACTACAATGCATCAATATGTCAACCTCGGGGTATGTCAGTGGAGGAAGGACTAGCGCACAGCCCAGACACACTCACAGCTTGCTTACAATCTCATTCATATATCATGCATTCGTCACATCAAACCATACTGGTAAAGTCTAACTTTACTACACAAAGTCATGGAAAACATCAATGCGCATAGAGTCAAGAATAAAACATTCTCTCTTTCCTTGAAACTTCTTTTTTAAAAAAAAGCATTTATCTAAATCATCATAACTAACCCGGGTATAAATAAACTTTCTGCTTTTACCTGGCCAGGTGATCTTAAACTATTCACGACTCACTGTCTTTCCTTTTCTTCTCTTTTTTTTTTTCACTGTCTCTTTCACAAGCTCCAGTCACAACACAACAGCTGGCACTGGTCAGGTTGGACCGCTGGCACTGGTCGGGTTGGACCGCTGGCACTGGTCAGGTTGGACCGCTGGCTCTGGTCAGGTTACTGGCGTTGGCCTATGGTTCTGCCTGATGGAAGTGGCGCTGCCAGGTATGAGGTCGAACCCCTGTTCAAATTAAATAGTGACTACTGTGCGAAGCACTGCAGAGCATCAGTAGGCGCGATAGTGTATTGATATCGCAACATAGGAAGTTCTGCCCATCAATGGACTGCGATTACTACCAGTCCCTTTTGTCGTGTTACCAGATGCCTGCCTACTTCTTCTACTACTAACAAACAGACATTGACCTGTTCTCCTTTCTTCCTTCCTTCCTGCACTAACACCTTGCACTCTCTTGCTCTCTCTTCTGGTCTGCTCTATCAAATGACATAGTTGCTTCTTTTCTTTCTTTCTTTCTTTTTTTTTTTTTTTTTTTTTTTTTTTCATCAAGTAGCAACTCTCCCTCTCAACATCTCTCCTTAGTCCTTCCTCTGCAGACTCTATTAGGTGCTATTGCTTCAACTCGGCTCTCTTCACTCCTCCTCTCATCTCTCTCCTCTTTTCTTTCGTGCAGAGCCTACTCAGAGAACCTCTCTCTCTCTCTCTCTCTCTTTTTTTTTTTTTTTTTTTTCCGCTCTCACTCACATAGCTTTCTTATTCTCTTCCCACCTGTCAAAAGGGCGATACCATTGGTCAGTATTTTCCCACCTTGTGCCGAGGTTACCTCCCCTCTAATTTCATTGGACATGCAAAAAAAAAAAAAAAATAATCAAAGTCTTCCGTAACATCTACCGGCCTTGCTCTCTGTGGTGGTCAGTGGGGTCATTTAATTAATTAACTTAGTTTCACCCCCACTACACACTACCTCCCCCTTTCCTACTTTAACCAGGGCGACGTCTGACTTAACTGTGGGCACTGGTCTTGTAAATAAGCTGTATCAGTCTGACCTAGACGCAGAGATCCGTTTGGCCAGACCTATTGAGAAGTTGGTCAAGCCACTCAGTCTGTCTGCAGGACGGTGCCGTCTCCGTGAAGGACTAAAAAGACAGCCACCTCGCCGTGCCTAATTGGCTGGCGCGACACATGAAGTCGTCTGCCTGGAAACCAGGATGTTTGAGTTTGGGACTTATGTCCAATTGAACTGGCTGGCGACTGGCCACGATTACAGCATTTTTTTTTTCTTTGTCCGTGACAGTCATGCACAAATTTATGTGGGATGAGAAGTGAGCAGATATACATACCAGTATTTTGTGCAGTGGAGAAATTCACATCAAAATTGGTCTTGCGATTGATTTACTTCACGTTAACGTGAATGATGCTTTGAAGGTTTTTTTAACGATTGTATCAGAGAGAGTGCTGAATCCATGAAAAAAACGAACATCATTTAATAAAAATGGAACTTCAGGTAAATGGTTCGATTTAGAATGTAAACTTTGTAAAAGAAACACTAGAAGATTGTTGTGGGTATTTCGTCGTGCAGTGAAATCTCAAGAGAAAGTAGATTCAGTAACTATAAAAAAAAAAAAAAAAAAAAAAAAAAATGAATATGTTATTGCAAGACGTGAGTACAAAAATTTATTAAAGCGGAAGAGAAAACAGCTCAACCAAGCATTGTTAGACAAACTTATATTGTCAGTGAAAATTCATATAGAATTTTGGGACGTTGTCCGTATTGCATCTTTCGAACGAAAACAGCCTAGAAACAACGTATCTATTGATTCCTGGTTTCAACATTTTAAAGTATTGCTGGATACAGATACTGACAATAGGGTAAATGAGGATTCAGTAGAGAATGAAACAGAAGGCTACATGAATCATCCAGTTTCTAAAGAAGAAATTCAGCTAGAGGAATTTCTTTGAGCGATGTTGGCGGTGAAGTATTTGGTATAGTGATAAATAACATGTTGCAAGAATGGGTGGAAGAAACATCACAGGTGAGTGTCAAACGGATTTAAGAAAGGATACTCCACAGTCGACCACATGTTTTCTTCACTAGCTCTCATTCAGAAATAGTTTTGTTACAACCAAAAATTTTGTGTTGCATTTATTGATTTCGAGAAAGCATTTGGCATGATTAATCGAAATGTTCTCTGGCCAGTTCTCTTTAAAAATGGCAAGGTTAAAGCTAGAGTACCTGTACTCTGACAACAGTAGAAAGAAACTCGTGGAGAGCGTGGCAGCAGTCCTCAGAAGAGAAGCCCCCTTCAAGCAAGTGTTTCGGCCGTTATCCTCCTGACACTCCAGGGGGCTGGCCCACTCCCGGTTCATGACTCCGGATGTCCCTCTGCTGCCCCTTTTTTTCCATCTTGGGATGAGCCATGGGCTTGGATTCGAACCCATGATCCTCTGGACATGCTCATTTGTCCACTTAATGACTCGATCGCACTCTAACCACTGA